>LBNU01018024.1:68061-106701 GCA_014162995.1 Artemisia annua | reverse complement strand
AAATAAATTCTCGTTCCTAATATATCTCACGCTCCTCAAATCCAATTTAACATGCTTTAAAGTTTTAAAACGTTTCAGGCTCTAAAAATAGAAGTTTGGCTAGGATTAGGTTTTAGGAAAAATACCAGGTGTTACATATCATAATATAAATATCGTAATATTTATGCCAACAGGACCCATGGTTCTTGTAGTTCTACCGCGCTTTGTAAAGGTGCAGCATCAGTATCTGGTTTTTCGATGATGAAGTCTGCTAGGACCTGCCCCTTAACCGCAGTGCGCGACCTATAAGAGATGTTATGATCGCCTAGAAATACACTCCATTTTTGTAATCGCTCAGATACGTCAGGTATGGATATAACTTGATTGATAGGCTGGTCTGTGATCACCACTATGGGGTGTGCTTGAAAGTACATGCGCAGTCTTTTGGCGGCGAATAGTAATGCTAGGACCAACTTTTCCATTGCACTATAGTTAATCTCCGTCTTCTTGAGTGCCTTACTTACAAAATATACCGGTGTTTGTAAAGAGTTCCTATCTGTCAGTAGCACCGCGCTGACTGCTCCATGAGTCGCAGACAAGTACACAATTAACTCTTCGCCTGGTTGGGGTGCGACTAGTGTGGGAAGCGCTGCTATATGTTGTTTAATCTATGTAAAAGCTTCTTCCGCTTCCGTAGTCCAACAAAAGTCTCCCTTTTTTGTACACTTCTTGAGTGTTTTAAAGAGGGGGAGTGACTTATCTGCTGATTTGGACAGGAATCTGTTCAACCCGGCTAGTTTTCCATTTAGAGACTGGACTTCTTTCAATGTGCACGGAGTTGGATTACAGCATGTGTTTTTTTCTGGACATGGCTTAATGCCATCAGGCTCTATCAAGTATCCAAGGAACATGCCTTCTGTAGCGCCAAAAGTGCATTTTTTAGGATTTAACTTCATGTTGATCATCCCTAGTGTTCTGAATGTTTCTTCAATGTCGCGCACCAACTCGTCTTCGGTATGGCTTTTTATGACAAGGTCGTCAACATAGACCTCTAGGTTGCGGCCCAATTTCTTTTCAAATGCATTATCTACCAACCCTGATAGGTGGCACCCGCATTCTTTAGGCCAAATGGCATCTTTGTATAACAATAGACGTCTTGGCTTGTGTGGAAGGCTGCTTTTTCCTCGTATTCCTTAGCCATTTGGATTTGGTGGTACCCTTTGTATGCGTCTAAGAAACATTTAAGAGGGTATCCGTACAAAGATTCTACCTTCCAGTCTATCTCTGGTAGTGGGTAGCAGTCTTGTGGACATGCTTTGTTGAGATCAGTGAAATCCACGCACATCCGCCAACTATCATCACTCTTTTTGACCATCACTGGATTAGAGAGCCAGTCATGGTAATAGACTTCTCGCATGATACCTGCATCCACAAGCTTGTGTACTTCCTCTAGAATGGCTTTTGCGCGCTCTGGAGCTTGGCCGCGCTTTTTCTGCCGTACTGGGGAGTATCCTTGTCGGATTTTCAACTTGTGTTCTATAATCGAGCGTGGCACACCAGTCATGTGCTTTGGTTCCCATGCGAAGATATCTATATTCCTTTGCAAGAGCGCGCACACGGCCGCTCTGCCTTTATTAGACAGCGATCCCCCAATCGATACTTCATGCTCCGGGTAATCAGGATGAATTGCGACCTTCAGGTTTGGTACTTGCGCATTGTTCTGGAGTGTGTGTTGTCTCACATGTAATCGTGTTACACTCTCAAGGTGGTATGGTGTTATTGTAGAGGGTGACAATACCGCCTTCTTCTAGGAATTTGAGCATCCCATGTGCTGTGGACGGTACCGCGCGTATGGCTGATATTCCTGGTCTTCCAATAATGCCATTGTATGGTGAAGGAGATTTGATCACCATAAAATTCATCTAGGCTGCCGTGGAGTGTCCCTTATTACCAACAACAACTAGTAGTCGTATTTTCCCCATGGGCCATATCTTTCCCCTGTAAAGCCAGTCAACGGCGTCGTGGCCGGGCTTAACTGACTTTGTANCGCGTATGGCTGATATTCCTGGTCTTCCAATAATGCCATTGTATGGTGAAGGAGATTTGATCACCATAAAATTCATCTAGGCTGCCGTGGAGTGTCCCTTATTACCAACAACAACTAGTAGTCGTATTTTCCCCATGGGCCATATCTTTCCCCTGTAAAGCCAGTCAACGGCGTCGTGGCCGGGCTTAACTGACTTTGTATCTCAGGTCGCAATCTTTTGAAACAGTGTTCATACATCTGTGGATGTCCCTCCATCAATATACATGCGGTGGATATCGTGAACCCCCACATTTATTTCGATGGTTAGTGGTTCCACCACTGCGTTGTCCGCAACCAAGGTGGGAAAAGAGATTCCGCTTCCATAAGAAAATTTGTGGCTGACTTTTTGCCTAATATTTCGCTGCCATGATTGTATCATGTAGATGGTGTCAGCCTTGTCCTTAGGTGCTTCTTTCTTGTTCCCAGTCTTATGTTTGTCTTTTCCATCCTTAATGTTCTTAACTAGATTATCCAGTCTGCCTTCTTTTACTAGTTTATCGATTAGTTGGCGCAACTGGATACATTCATTGGTGGTGTGGCCCTTATGTCCATGATACTCACAGTACCCATTCCCTACGCGTCGATCTTCTGGGGTGCGCATTGGTGGGGGTTTCGGGAAGTTCGCGCCTTCTGTCGCAAATATCTCCCTTAGAGTCTTTGTCAGTGGGGTATACTTGTCGTTCTCTCGTCCGCCCCCTGACTGCGGTAGCTTTTGTTACGGTTGCTACTCTGGTCGTTGGATTGTCTCCTGGGCTGTTCTTGTGACCTGTAGTTTGAGTAGCCTTTCTTGCTATCCGCAGCTGCGGCTTCTCCTTGGATAAAGGACCTTGTGCGCTTCATAAGTTCATCAATGGTTTAGGGAACCCTATCGTTTAACTTTTTGATAAGTTCTGGGTTATTGATTCCGTTCATAAACCCTGAGATCTTTAGTATTTCGGGACATGCTTTGACGTATATGCATTCGTCCTTATAGCGCTCCACATAAGCTCTTGTGGATTCCCCTTGGCGCTGTTTTACCCTAGCAAGCTCGACAGGGTTATTGGCGCACTTCTTCCTCTAAGTAAAGTTCAAGCGAAACGCCTTCTGCAACTCTTCAAACCCATCGATGCTCCTACGTGGCAGCTTACGGAACCAGTTTTACACATTCCCTACTAATGTAGAATTAAACATGTGGCACCACACAGGTTGTGGCCAATTTTCGATGGTAACAGCTGATTCAAAAATTTTTAGGTGGTCGTCCGGATCACCTGTCCCATCATAAGTTTTAACATTAGCGGGCATGCGCCTTCTTGGTGTGTATTATTTTACACACCTTTATTTGACCAAATACCCGACCAAATAAGACCAAAACCGACCATAAATGCCAAAAATATGTTGTTTTTGTGTTCTTACATGTGCAGGGATGGATATTGTAAAATGGCCAAAATTCAAGAGAAAACGGCAAACACGAGCATGAGATTTGGAACGAGTGTTAAAAGCCATAGCCGGGGAAGCATTTTTCACATTTGAGCTCAAAATTGCAACAATAGTCCTTGGAGAATCATAATTGGTCAACTATAGCCCCTGGAATATATTTACACAACTGGTCCCTAGAGTTTCTGAAATTACACAAAAGGTCCTTGTGATATATCTCAACCTATGTTTGCCAATTAACAAATCCATTAACCCATTTAACCTTAACCCAAGGCCCATCCCACCACCAGCCCACTCCCTTAAATAATCCTACCCGGCCCAAACCTCATCTGGTCAAATATCTTACCACGGGTCAAAACATAATAAAAAATACCCAAAAACAATTCCCGACCCCCTTTTCACTCCCATTTACCAGCCACATAAACCCTAACACCATTTACTCCTAATTACCCACTTCCAATTCACAATTTACCCAATTAAGGGTACAATGGTCAAATCCCAAACCCTGACAAGAAGAATGAAACGTGGACTATTTTGATTAGCTGGGACGCGTCACCAAATGGAATTCCAGGGCTCTGATTGGTTCGTGTGAGTCATATGGGATCAAATGAGGATATTCCAATGAAGATACCGATACTAGACTCTTCCAATCATCTTCTCAGCTCAGCTATAAAAGAGGACTCCTCACCCACAGATTCGTTTGGTTAGATAGTTGGTAGCTTTAGGGGTAGGAGTAGTTTAGGATAGTGATTTTCAGCTTAAATGTAATCTCTTTGATATTTTAGTTGTAATCCTTTTAGTTTTTAATAAAATTCAGTGTAGTTTCATTTTATAATTCTTGTCACTTAATTTCTCAAGCCATTTAATATTTCAAAACTGTTTTCAAGCTCAAGTTTATTGATTCTACAAGCTCATCAAAGTTCTATTAGCTGTCAGTAGTGATCAGTTAAGTTTTTGATAAAATTTCATGAAAAGTCAATGAAAGTCAAAGTGGTGATGCTGTTTGATTTAGTGAAGTTTATACTTGATCAGTAGTGTAATTTGGTGATTCAGTAGCTATAGCCTATCCAAAGATAGGCATCTTGGAGTATAACCTCACCAAGTGAGGCTTCTGGTGCTAAGTAAGGATCTATTTCTATTTTTCTTTCCTTTAACTGTTTGATCTTTTAGATTAGTCTAGTTGTTGTTATTTTACTCTGGTTGATATTGCTTTTATTCTCTGNCAGCCCAAAGAGTTTGTGAGTTATGTGAGAGTGTTAAATGTTTGTGATAAGTAATCGAAAGATTACTTAGACGCGTGAGTTAATTATTCGAAGACGAAACCTTTGAACGATTAATTCACTCGTCTTGAGTTAATATCTCTTCAAAAGATTAATTAACAACTAATCTCGAGAAAGGAGAATAACTCGTTGCAAACCTTTAAGCTCAAGCTTAATAAACTTATTCGCGTCGCTTTGCAAACACATTGTCTTTTAAATTCATTTACCGCTTTCATTTCTTATCGCACTTTTATTACCGCTTTCTTTAGTCATTTTTATTCATGCAATTTTACTCGTTTACTTATTTCATGTCATTTTACCGCTTTACTTTACTTTAATTTGTCATTGTAGTATAAACAAAAACAAAACATCTTTTAAACCTATTCACCACACATAGCTCACGGTCTTGAGTGACGAGATCCATATTCAACCCTCGTTGGGACAACGATCCGTGGTTTGAGCTTGCACTTTGCTCCCGCGACTCATCATCTACCTATGTTTGCCAATTAACAAATCCATTAACCCATTTAACCTTTTAAACTTTAAACCCATGGCCCATCCCACCACCAGCCCACTCCCTTAAATAATCCTACCCGGCTCAAACCCTATCTGGTCAAATATCTTACCACGGGTCAAAACATAATAAAAAATACCCAAAAAAAATTCCCGCCCCCCTTTTCACTCCCATTTACCAGCCACATAAACCCTAACACCATTTACTCCTAATTACCCACTTCCAATTCACAATTTACCCAATTAAGGGTACAATGGTCAAATCTCAAACCCTGACAAGAAGAATGACACGTGGACTATTTTGATTAGCTAGGACGCGTCACCAAATGGAATTCCAAGGCTCTGATTGGTTCGTGTGAGTCATATGGGATCAAATGAGGATATCCAATGAAGATACCGATTCTAGACTCTTCCAATCCTCTTCTCAGCTCAGCTATAAAAGAGGACTCCTCACCCACAGATTCGTTTGGTTAGATAGTTGGTAGCTTTAGGGGTAGGAGTAGTTTAGGATAGTGATTTTTAGCTTAAATGTAATCTCTTTGATATTTCAGTTGTAATCCTTTTAGTTTTTAATGAAATTCAGTGTAGTTTCATTTTATAATTCTTGTCATTTAATTTTTCAAGCCATTTAAAAATTTAAAAACTGTTTTCAAGCTCAAGTTTATTGATTCTACAAGCTCATCAAAGTTCTATTAGCTGTCAGTAGTGATGAGTTAAGTTTTTGATAAAATTTCATGAAAAGTCAATGAAAGTCAAAGTGGTGATGCTGTTTGATTCAGTGAAGTTTATACTTGATCAATAGTGTAATTTGGTGATTCAGTAGCTATAGCCTATCCAAAGATAGGCATCTTGGAGTATAACCTCACCAAGTGAGGCTTATGGTGCTAAGTAAGGATCTATTTCTATTTTTCTTTCCTTTAACTGTTTGATCTTTTAGATTAGTCTAGTTGTTGTTATTTTACTCTGGTTGATATTGCTTTTATTCTCAGTAGAATAATTGATTGTAGCTGTTGGTTATATAGTTTGATCTTTATAATTTCATTGTCTAGTATAGTTAAGTGCATAGTTACTGTATGAATTTCATGAGATCTGTGTTTCTGAGTTCCTATGGTTTATTGCTGCATTTCTTTGTTGGAATTGTCTCTAATACTGATATGGAGGTATCTTAGATAAGTAGTTTAGCAAGTAATGATTTAGAACTCAGTTTTGTAGTATAATCTGTTGATTATAGGGGTGTTTGATTTTGCTCAGAATGTAGTGTTAGGATTGTCTATTTGCTGTTCACTTTGCATTAATAGTTCACCTTAGATTAGAATAGGCCAGATATGTCATAAAATTGGTAGGATAGTTTATAAAAAGTCAAAATGCCATTAAATCTATCTCATGTCTACATGATAGTTGAGTTTGCTGCTGACATTCATTCATCTGAGTAAATCATAGTTGTAGTCAGGATAATTTGGCTTTAAATTTGCTTACTATATCCATTAGGAACAGATTAGGGCATTAGAATTGAAGTTAGTCAAACCTTTCGTGCATCTAGAAAGTCAGAACCTGTTGCAGTTTTTCTTTTGGTTACCAATTTTCACCTGCTGAATTAGGGGCTAATTGGACTTCAATCGGTTTGAATCTGATGGGGCTTTTAGTGTTTTCTTGTTCTCAGCTTGGTGGTTCAACTTTTGCCCCCATTAGGTTCAATGATATAGCTTATTTGAACTGCTTTTTTGGCCTGCTTAATAGGAACCATTTACATGTTATTGCTGAATTTTCTTTATAGTTGCATTTGATAGTTCTAGCTTGAGATCTCAGTTTGATTGATTGTTTTGATGTACTTTAAGTATATTGTAGCTTCTATCTCTGTCCTGTGCTCATTGGTTTATTGTAGTGCTTAATTGGATCTCATTAGTGCTTATTTGGTATGCTTTTTGCTGCATATGCTTATAACTGAATGTCACTTGATCTTAATTGAATGTTTTTGAGTTTATTTGAGCCTTAGGACCTTTCAGTATCATGTTCAGTCATTTTTGGTTCAAGTGCTTATTAATAAGCACTTGAATAAGCTATTTTTTAGCCCAATAAGCACTTATGGCTTATTTTTCAAAAAGATTTTCCTACAGTAGCCTTAGAACTTTATTTTAGATTCTCTGTAAAAATTTTGGAATTATTTGACTTTTTTTGCTATTTCTTTTGAATTTTTCTAGTTTTTAAATAATTTTTAAATAGTTAAAAATAGTTTTTAATTCATAATAAATAAATAAAAAATCAGAAAAAAATAAATATTTTTCTCAAAATTATTTTTAATCATTTAGAATTTTTAGAAATTTTGTTTGCATTTTTAGGAGTCGTTTTCAATAGTTTCACATTTTATATACGTTTTACCTTTACGCATTTCGTCTTATTTACGTTAATTGATTTATGTGCTTTACATGCTTGTACATATTGCATCATTAGTTTACGATGCTATTTTTATCTACGATGTTCATGTCGTTTGTAGTATAATTCACAAACCCAATCAAAATATATCTCATCATTCACTTCACACGAGCACATTTTTATTCGTCAAACTCGCCGTCAACCTTCGTTGGGAAACGACCCAAGGAATATTCTCACGAATATTCCTTTGGAATAAACATACTCTAAAATACTCACATCAATTCTGGCGCCGCTGCCGGGGAAGGCTTGAAACGAATTTGACGTTTACGTTTGTTGTTTTGTGATTTGAAGAACCTTCTCCCGGGAAGTTATCGTTTTTGATAAATAAAAAATAATAAATAAATAAAGAAAAAAAGGAATACTTGTCACCAAGTATTCAACAAACTCCAAAAATATAATAAACATCCTCGGTCTTCCGTTGAAGGAGAGCGGTTGTAAACCAAATAAGCTTGAACGCAAAAATAAAGTGATACAAAAACAAAAGAAAAAATATATATAAAAAGAAAAAGGCAAAAAGATTTTGATTTTAAGTTTTCTTTGTTAAAAACCCAAAAATATTTTCTTTTTCGATTTGACTTTTGATTTTATGTTTGATTTTCGTTTACAAAATGCCGAAAATAATCTTCTTATCCTCTCATATTTGATTCTTCTTCTCAAACCCTCTTGTGTTTAATTCTTATGGATCCGTTTTGTTTTAAGTGTGGAGAACCGTTCTTTGAAGGTTCTTGTGTTTGGTGTACGTGAGAACAATGTGGTAGTGATATTCATGACGGCATTTGTTGGTTTTGTAACTCTCCCGAGTATGTTCAAAGATCAATCCTTCAAAACGTTCCTGATTATTATCCGACACCACCACCACATTCGTTCACTTGCTTTAATTGTGGAAATCCATCCGACGAAGGATTACCTTGTGGACAATGTTTTTGTAACCAATGTAGATATGTTAATTGTATATGTTACGTCCAAAGTGCTGAAACGTCTTACGCTTGTTATACAAGTTTTGATAATTATCCTCAATACGATTTTAATCATCCTTTTCAAAACTCGTATGAGCAAGTACCGTATTACAATGGTGATTCTTTTCAAAGTTCGTCGAATTTTCAAATGTTGGATGAAGTTATGGAGGAATTGAAATCTTTTGGTGAAATGCTACAAAAGTTTACGGATAATCGTGTTACTCATACTCCCGATCCTCACGAGAAGTCTATTGCAGAATTACTTGCTGAAGAGAGAGCGTCTAATCCTTTTAAGACTTTTAATTACTACGATTATGACGATGATGAGAAAATTACGACTGTTCTTAATCCTCACAAAGATTCAGTTTTTCCTCCCGTAGAACCTGAGGACTCTCTTAAAATGGGGGACGAGCCTTTTGACACTATTCCGGCAATGGAATCGGACGAATTCAATAAGTCTAGTGTTGAGAACCTTGTCCCAATCCCAAGAGAGTCCGGGGAAATTTCTAACGGTGATTTTGAAAATGTTGAAAATCATCATCTTGATATTTCCGACTCTTCCCATCCTTCCCTCACACCGGATGAGGGAAGTGACTCCATTTTGGATGAGATCGATTCCTTTCTTGCTAATAATGATCCTATTTTCGACTAGTATTGATGATACTTATTTTGATTCGGAGGGAGACATCCTTTTTCTTGAAAATCTATTGAAAGAAGAACCGTTACCTTCTCTCCCTCCGAAGAACACCAACGTTGATGTTATTATCGAGCCGTCAGATCCTTTGGAGCCCGAGCTCAAGGATTCTTTACCCAATTTTGAAAAATATGTTTTTGATACGGCAGAAGAGTGTGATTTACCTCCGATTGATAATTCGATAGATCGTGTTAAGATGTTCTCCAATTCTGACGATAATGATTCTATATCTTGTGGAGACATCGACTATGTGGATGAGTTACCTTCTGAGCTCGTCAGCTTAGAAGAAGAGAATGAGGAAGATGATAACAATGAAATTCAAGATGAAGCTCTTTGTGAGAAATTATCTAACACTTATCTTCTCATTTCTAAAATCGAGGCATTACATGATCATCCGATTTCTTCTCCTATCCCCGATATGGATAGTGACTTTTTACCCGAGCTTGAGATTTTTCGATTTGAAGAGACGAGTAGTGGCAATCCCACTATTCATGCTGATTTCTCTCTTCCGGATTACGAGTGCTTTAATTTTGAGACTAATTCTTTACCTATTTCCGATAATCCGTCTAGTGACCCTCTTTTAGAGGATGTCGATCTACTTCTTGCTACGGATGACTCGATACCACCGGGTATTGAGAATGACGAGGATGATTCATTTCTTTTTGATCTTTCATCTCTCCGTCTGCCTGCGAAACCACCGGATGTAGATTTTTAGTTTGATACGAATGATGTTATCTTTGGTATGGTGGACGAGATTTATGATCATAATGATCCGGTGCTTGATATTTTGCCAGCCCAACCCACCCTTGATTCGGAATTTGACTTTACTTTTATCATCCATGTGTTTCACCTATTATTCGTTTATCCCATCATTTCTCCATCTTTATACTCCACCGGGAGTGAAGATACCGTCTTTGACCCCGTCATCTCCGTTTTTGCCGGTTGTTCGTTCCATTTGCTCCCCCAAGAATAAGTAAATTCGGGGCGAGTCTAAGCTATACGACTCGTTACTAAACAAGCGCTTCGTGGGAGGCACCCCATGCTTATCCTTTCTATCTTCTTTCTATTTTATTTTCTAATGTGACGTGAGGAGGTGCGACCTCTTCCATATCTTGTATTTCGTGGTTGTTTGTGTTGTTTGTCCAGGATTGTCCCGAATGATGATGACTCTCGTGCTCGTTGTTTTGTCTCAACTCGTGTATCATTCTTCGTTGCTTTTGGAAATCCGATATCCTAAATCTTATCGACTAACGTTATCTTTGGCATAATTAATAAACGGCCCTAGATTTTTGTTAGGATTACCCTTACCTTTGAAACGTTTAGGGCAATGTTTACCTTTTGTCTTGGGGGGTGAATCTTCGATTCGATTTGACCTTGCACTTTCACGTTTGTCGTTTACTCTCGCAACCCCGTTTTTCCTAAAAATTGAAAATTTTGAAAAATTTCAAAGAAAATATGAAGAAAATGTTGTGAAAAAGTACAAAAACAAATGTGAAAAAGTTGAAAAAATCATGCAAAATATAATAAGTGTTTTGACACCGTGTCGACTTTCCGCTGGCGAGAGTAGGAATGAAATTTTGACTTGACCGGGCGTGTTGAGCCCTAGCTTGTTCCCTTAACCAATGATTATCACAAAAGCTTTTGCTAGTTTTGTACACAAGGAGCTACTTTTTTGTCGGCTCCCGTACTTGACTTTTAACATGCATGGCTTGAAGAGCTTTCGCTAGTCTCTTACACTAGGAGCTATAAACGCGAATTCTTTTTAAGAGTTTTCAAGTTCCCGTATTTGAGTTTATATAAGCGTGGCTTGATTATCGGCTAAGCATCCGCGGCTTTCATTATTTGAGATTTTCAAAATGCGGAGAGCGAGAAATGATAGTGTTTATTTAGAAGTTAGATGCCATACGTGGAGTAGTGGTTCTCTTTAAAGCTCATCGAAGGTACTTGTGGCCTTTCGTTCCCATCAGCTTGTTTCACCCCATATATTGTGTATAAATAATTAAAGATGTCTCGGTTTTGACGAAATTTAGTTCTTTATCTTCTTAAGAGAATCTTTGCTTGAATAATTGGGTACACATCAAGGATGCACACCATTGTCTTGAGTTGTATTTTATTATGTTGTAAAGTGTTATATGTATGAGGTTTAGGAACTACCCGTTAAAGTTCTGTGGAAAACTAGAAGGGGGGGTTGAATAGTTTTACGTCCGTTTTAAAATTTGTGAAAACAAGTTTGTTTTAAAAACTTCGATTCTAGTTTATCTGATTTCAAGACTTGCACTATATGAACAAATATATATTACTAACTAACTAAGCTATATAATGTAAGTAAATAAGTAATGAATGAGAAGAGTTAGAAAGATCAAACCACAACACAAGGATTTATAGTGGTTCGGCTACAAGGTCACCTTCCTTGTTCCTACTCCACTCCCCGAGTCACCTACTCGAGAGTTTTCTTCACTATGTCAACAAACTCCCTTGTGGCGGAGAAAGCTTACACAACTTTCGATTACACCGGCTTAACGCACAAATCTAGATGTCGGGTTCTAATCCTAGCTAGAACCAATCTCACAACACACCAAAACTTCTACACAACTTGAGCACACCACGACTTCGTCACTACTTCACACCACTACACAACTTCTTCTTCTCCCTACACAACTTCTACTTCTCCTAAACTACTTATTACAAGCACAACACAACTATACAAATAATGTACACAATATACACATCTATACTACATTCATGCATCTGAGTAAATCATAGTTCTAGTCAGGATAATTTGGCTTTAAATTTGCTCACTATATCCATTAGGAACAGATTAGGGCATTAGAATTGAAGTAAGTCAAACCTTTCGTGCATCTAGAAAGTCAGAACCTGTTGCATTTTTTCTTTTGGTTACCAATTTTCACCTGCTGAATTAGGGGCTAATTGGACTTCAATCGGTTTGAATCTGATGGGGCTTTTAGTGTTTTCTTGTTCTCAGCTTGGTGGTTCAACTTTTGCCCCCATTAGGTTCAATGATATAGCTTATTTGAACTGCTTTTTTGGCCTGCTTAATAGGAACCATTTACATGTTATTGCTAAATTTTCTTTATAGTTGCATTTGATAGTTCTAGCTTGAGATCTCAGTTTGATTGATTGTTTTGATGTACTTTAAGTATATTGTAGCTTCTATCTCTGTCCTGTGCTCATTGGTTTATTGTAGTGCTTAATTGGATCTCATTAGTGCTTATTTGGTATGCTTTTTGCTGCATATGCTTATAACTGAATGTCACTTGATCTTAATTGAATGTTTTTGAGTTTATTTGAGCCTTAGGACCTTTCAGTATCACTTTCAGTCATTTTTGGTTCAAGTGGCTTATTTTAGATTCTCTGTAAAAAATTTTGAATTATTTGACTTGTTTTGCTATTTCTTTTGAATTTTTCTAGTTTTTTTAATCATTTTTAAATTGTTAAAAATAGTATTTAATTCATAATAAATAAATAAAAAATCAGAAAAATATAATTCTTTTTCTCAAAATTATTTTTAATCATTTAGAATTTTTAGAAATTTTGTTTGCATTTTTAGGAGTCGTTTTCAATAGTTTCACATTTTATATACGTTTTACCTTTACACATTTCGTCTTATTTACGTTAATTGATTTACGTGCTTTACATGCTTGTACATATTGCATCATTAGTTTGCTTTTATCATTAATTCATATCATTTGTAGTATAATTCAGAAATCCAATCAAAATATATCTCATCATTCACTTCACACGAGCACATTCTTATTCGTCAAACTCGCCGTCAACCTTCGTTGGGAAATGACCCGAGGAATATTCTCACGATTATTCCTTTGGAATAAACGTACTCTAAAATACTCACATCACTTCTCTTATCTTCGGAAAAATCACTGATGCGCCGAGTAAATGCATCAACCTTTTGGCGGCGCCAGGGACGAGACATATCTTCGTCCTCCTGGTCGCGGTATCTTTTCCTGGACTTCTCGTGTCCTGTTTCTTCATCCTCGTTGTCCGAGGAGTCATTTGAGGACGGGCTTGGTCTTTTGCGGTGATTGCGTCGGCTGTCATCGGAATCTGAGCTTGAAGGGCTTTCGCTTGGGGAGCGCTGTCGCCCAAGTCTGTCATGAACCTTGCGATTACCAACCCTAGCGTGGACATTGGTACACCATCCATCGTCTTCGCTCTCTGACAGGTACTGTAAGTCAACTGCTTCATCATCCACCACTTTCCTTCCAATCCTAGTAAACACTGGAGGTCGGAGGGTATCTTTCTCGCGCCTCTCCTTTCGGTGACGCGGTGGAGATGCTTCATATTCAGGGTCAAAGTTGAGCCGGGCTTGCAGGCTCCGACTTGACCTCTTCTTCGCTTCCTTTTGCATAANAAACACTGGTGGTCGGCGGCTATCTTTCTCGCGCCTCTCCTTTCGGTGACGCGGTGGAGATGCTTCATATTCAGGGTCAAAGTTGAGCCGGGCTTGCAGGCTCCGACTTGACCTCTTCTTCGCTTCCTCTTGCATAAGGGCAGCCAAGGTTTCATAGTTTTAAGACACGAAATCGCTTGGCGCTAGTTCAGGTGCGACTCCTTCTAGTGCGAGAATGTCTGTTTCCAAATCAGGACCCTCGTTTCGAGCAGGCGCGTGTGGCTGCTCAGTGAGGTCTGTTTCTGGCACCTTTTGGTGGGGGTGGTGAAAAGGGTGCGAAGTAGATCTCCCGCGCTAGTGGTTGTCGTGGTGGCCTGGGTAGTCCCTGTGAGCGGTCTTATTGTCGGAAAGATCAGATATGAGTCTGATCGTTGTTCCAGGGGCCTGTTTAGGGGTTGAATCCTTTTGCTGCTTCTTCCCCTGTAGGTCATTTGACATTTTCTTCACCTGCGGGGTCCGCTGGTTTAAGTTTCCGTGCTTCGTCATTCTAGTTTTTAGTAGAATTCTTATTGTAGGGTCCCACGGATGGCGCCACTTGTTGATACAAAAATTGGGCGTTCCTTGTTTGGATTCCTGTTCCCGTATCAATTGGATCTTAATGCTTGAGACCTGCGCACTAAGAGAACAGAGAAAACACCGTTAGGATTATTGTGGGATTGTTTCCAACGATTATCCTCCGGCGTGAGAGTAAGTAATCGATTTTAGGGTTTTAGTGAAGAGTTAGGGTTATTAGATGATACCTTAATGAGAGACGTGATGCCCTTTATATACACACGAAATCCTTGTTAGTTTCGTGTTCCTTACCCTTCGGTGTATCCGGACTTATTAGGGCCATTGATCTTTATCCCATAAATAAAAGATCCCATATCGAGACCGATTATAATAGATTAGACTTTGGTCCTTTGTGAACCCAAACCTTCATCATGATAGCCCACGCGTGGTGGGCTTGGTATTAGTATCGTCCATTAGCCGGGTTCGTGACCCGAGTGCGGACTATACGTCATCATCTGCATTGTTGAACTTCATAAATGCATAATAGGCTTTCACATATCTCACTCTCATTTGATCATTTTTCAACATTTTACTTTTCACATTTGACCATTTTTACTTTTATACGGAGTTAGCATTATACATATTATTAATTAGCATCGCTAACGACGCCGTTTTCGTCATAGGTTTCCCGCCAATTTTCCCAGGCTGCTCAGGCCCATTCTTTTTAGCTCTTTTCTATCCCTGGTGGTTTGGATCTAGCCCATTGTGTCTCTAACTGTATTATTATACATATTGTTATACGTATACCATAGTAAAAAAAGGGATTCTACTGTTAACTTTGGACACATGTTGATCATCCACTCTTTGATCTTAGCTTTTTTACCTAACCAAGAAGATTTTGTGGATATAATACACTACCAAGTATAGTGTGAGTACAAAAAGAAGCTTCTTCATCTTCAAAGTGAGACAACAGAAAACATCAGGAAAATAATATTATCGAAGAAAATTACCAAAAGAAGAAAAAAAACAGATAAGAAAAAAAGGCAATGTTAGGATCACGTTTCACGTTATTTATCAAGTCTCGGTCATTTGTAATAATCATAGGTTGCTAAGTTATGTTTATCTATTATGTTTAAGTTAGCAGCTTGAGAGTAAGGAAGGTGTTAGGAATACGATTTTTGTATAAGAAAGATTCGGACACCCCAGATATGATTAAGCATTGTTTAGCTCGTAGTATTTATATTAGTTAGTAAAACGTAGATTAGTTCGCGGAAGAAGGACGGGTCTTTACCCACTATATACCTGATCTGCAGCCCAAGTGGCAAAAACCCATGTACATATAAATACCATCTCCATCCTTGGAGAGGGTAAGCCTTCTCATAATCTATTTTATTTTTTTTGGTTTTCTCTCTAAGGCTTCACCTTTTTTCTCTCTCTAACTTTCTCTCTCTACACTTCTTATTTCTTTCTCACATGTAAACGAACCAAACCACAAGATCTATACGTGTTTGTGAGCTTATTTAGTATCCTGCAATTAGTATGAGAGCCAAGGTTACATCCTAGGGATCGTAGGACTTGTGGTGTATGGTTTGTTTTGGTTTATACTAGTTTAGGAAGGTTTTACTCTTATTTGATCTTGTTCGTGGTGTTTCTTGTGTTTTTTCTTGTACTTCTTGGATTAGAGGGGTTAGATTCATCTAGTTTATCAGTTGGTTTGGCTAAATCTTATGTTAGTGAAGTGTACGAGTGATTTGGACCATTTTTCTTGGCAGCGGTTTTCTCCTCGGTAACTTGTTCTTAGCAGCGGTTAGTTTGGGATTATAGCGGTTAGTGTCAGCGGTTAGTACACTGTGTCAGTGACATAATGTTTTACTTTGTACTATTTCAGCGGTTTGCTACCAACGGTTAGCTCCTCTAGCGGTTTTCTTTGTCAGCGGTTACCTTTTCAGTGGTTACTCTGTCAGCGGTTACTTTTGTCAACGGTTATCTTCTGTCAGCGGTTAGTTTCTGTCAGCGGTTAGATCTGTCAGCAGTCACTTGTTAGCGGTTTGACCAGATTCCAGCGGTTTGACCAGATTCTAGCAGTTTGACCAAAGTTGACTTTTTACGTTAAAACTTCAAACGGCCATAACTTTTGAACCGTAACTCTGTTCTCAGCGAAATACCTGTCAAAATGACCGGAACAGGCTGAATATCATCAGGTTTCACCACGAAGTCCTGAAACGAATTTTTCGAGGCCCAAATCACCTCAGGAGTGAAGTTATTGAGGTTTTTAAGTTTTCAGACCATAATTTTACCATTACAACTTGCGTCTACCAAACCAAATCACGCCGCTGGTTGATAACTCACTGATAGGTGATCAAGTTGTTGTGAGTTGACAATACGCTGCAAGTTGAATAGTTCTGTGATTTGAGATTGGTTACGATTTGAGTTGTTACAACTTGTCCAATTACAATCTGACGTTGCGAGTTGATTCTTGCAATTTGACTAATTGTGATTTGACTTGGTGTAATTTGACTCGTTGTGACTGAACTTAGATAACTTATTGTACCTTGCAAAGTTTATCATCTCACACTCAAACACTAAAGTACTTAGCATCTTCTCACGGTTTCTTATTGATTTTGTAAAATCCTGTGAAAGATCCTATTTCTCGGTTTAAATCATGGAATTGTAAAATCCCGTGCACATTCACATCATGTCAAATTCTTCAGATTCTGTCATCTCTAACATACTTAAACTGTATGACGTGATCGATGAACATAAGATTTCCAACATAGAACAACAGACTACTGGTCTTGAATCTGAAACTACTAAAATGAAATCTTTGTGCTCTAATCCGCAAGAGACAGATGTTATTCATCCACTTAAATTGCTTGATAATGCAAAGGATTGCAGCATAGAATGTTTTCAACAACTTCATTCACACCTCTCGGTACTTTTAGAGGGAACGGGATTCAAGATGGGATTTGAACGTGCATTTGCAACACTCTTTGGTCAATATGTTCAGACTTTCACAGACACAATGATTCTTAACTTGGATCAACTACAACAACAACTTGAGCAAGGAGAATATTCTAAAATTGGATCCAAGGATGCCCTTTATGTACTCAACAAACAACTTCATGTGTTCATCAATTCGAAATTCACTATGGATTATGACTACGATAGTCAGATGACATTAAAGTGTTTTGTTGATCACACGGAAATTGAGGTTGACATGTTCAGAGATAAACTCATCCAACCCATGGGTGATGTTAAGGCGTTTATTGAGGAAAGAACACAGCAAAAACATTTGAATATCGACAAAGTGAAGGAAACTTTGGTGCAATCATGTAATGGTAGTGGTGATTCGGGTAAAGCATTGGATGTTGATTCAGTTGTCACGATGCGCAAAGGATCATAGACTGATAAGCTTGACAATACCAACAGTTCAGTGACTCCAGTCACCCATGGCATGGATGCAGATCTTAGACCGGTTAATGAACAAATGTCATGTGCTGAGGTACCTATAACTGTTCAACAAAATGTGCTATCTAATGAACGACAGCATACTGATCAAATCAAACTCAATTATGACACAAATTTGTTGGAAAAGACTGATAGCAATACCATGTCTAATTCAATAAATATGAGTCATAAAGGGGGAGAAAGCGATCAGGATGCTGAACGTGATGACTTGTTAAGTTCTATGTTTATGGCTGATGCTTTTAAATCAAATGATATGATTGATAAAGAAGTGTTTAATGAAATTTCAAAAAGATTTTTACAGCTTGAAAAACATTGTATTTCTCTTGAAATTGCAATGCAACAAAAGGAAGAAAGTCTTCAGATTAACCAACCATGTAAAGATCCGGAACTTCCTGATTTCCGTGAATTCTTTATGATTAATGATTTGAAGGCTCAGCTAGAAACAAAGAACTTGACAATCAAAAACCTGAAAAACCGTATTACTGAGTTGTGTGATATGTGTAATGAAGTCAAAGCTAAACATGACTGCGCTGTTATTGAATTGGAACATAATGTGGCTAATTTACTTGTAAAAAATGAGACTTTGAAACATCAGTGTAATGAATTGTGTGAATCTATCAAAGATACTAAAACAAAGACATTAGAACAGATAACCTCTTTGACTGCTAAAAATGATGATTTCAAAGCTCAACTTCTGGAAAAGGGTTTTACAATTGCAGCATTAAAAAATGAGCTAAGAAAAGCTACATGGAATAGTGTGAACACTAAGTTTGGAAAACCATCAATCTTGGGGAAACCTGTGTTACCATCAAATAGAAATTAATCAGTTGTTAGACAACCGACTGCGTTTAGATCTGAACGTCCAAAACTTTCAAAAACACGGTTTGCCTCCCAAGTTGATGCGGAACAAGTTTTGACAAAACCTGTCACTCCACATTATTTGCCTAAGACTATTGCTTCTAGTTCTGCTAAACCTCATCATGTAGCCACTCCTGCTCTTAGCTCCTCTAGGATTGGTTCGAAAATAGTGTTAAAACCAAGCATTAAGATTCAAAACACTTATGACATAAATGACTTGCACAAGAACAATGATCTAGAAAAGGCTAGGAAAAGGGCATTACTTCATAAGGATGGTGTCTTAGGTTCACAACCTTGTATAATACCTCTTAGGTTATTGAGGAACATTGCTAAGATTCAACCGGTTATATCTAGGATTTGTAGTAAGTCATCTACCATGCATAAGAAGCAAAACGAACCTAAAACTCCTCCTAGGTGGTTACAAACTGCTAAATCAATAGAGACTAGGAATAACGATAAGACTTCCACTATGCATAATACACTTAGCAATCCTAGATCCTGCCAAAAGTGGATGCGAACTGGTAGATTTTTTAAGAATGTCAGACTTAAGTGGTTACCTACCAGAAAGTTGCTCACTAATGGCAATACCATGGTTGATCGTGAATCCCCTAAGGGTTTGGATACTGTTGTCACTAACCCATATATATGCGATCAAGTTTGTGATGTTAGTGCAGGTAGTCCTTACTCAGTTGCAGGTACATCAATAATTCACTATATCACAAAACTCTAAGTCTGGAGGCCTAAAGCAATCATTTCTCCAGCTTCAAGAGTTTTGGAATGTCGATGTTGATGCATGTGCTTTATGATGTCTGAATACATCAGTTCAGGCCTCGTTCTTCAACATAATGACGTCTGAATACATCAGTTCAGGCCTCATTCTTCATCATTATAACGTCTGAACACCTCGGTTCAAGCCTCGGTCCTTTATGTCTTCATTATGGTATCTGCTGACAACACTTCAGGTCCCGTTCCTCAATTAAAAGAAAGGTGTACGTTTCAGTGCGCCTTATCTTCGGAAGAAGAGAAATCTTCTTGGTTTTGATCATTCTCTACAACATGGTTCTGTCTCTTCCATGTTCGTACAATCTTCAAGTGGATCTACTTATCCTTGCTGAAATAGACCACATGGTGATTAATGTTTAAAGAATGGTCATACAACTCTCCACCAACACCAAATGCTCCATTTACCAAGAATGACTGGGATTTATGTTTGATGAATACTTCCAAGCTTTAACGAATGTTGAACATCTAGTTTCTGAAGCTCCTTTTTCGGTCTCTGTTGGCTCTTGGTTCATCCTCCTCCATCTCCATTGAGCAAGATGCACTAGTTTGAAGTATTTCTCAGACTACTCACGTAACCCAATCTCCAATTATTCTTCAAGGTGTTGATGATGACTATCATGATAATGAAGCTGCACATGAATAATGATCCGCCTTCTGGTATCCCTTTCCCACAAACCGGACTCTGAAGAATCCCCTTCTTCATGGATTGTTGTTCCTTCTAGTGTGCAATCTACAAATCAACCACAAGAATGTAAAGAAAATGTCGGCTAAGATTTTGATGATGAGGAATGTTAAGTGATCACAAGAGTTTACTTGGTATTGTTTATTTGAGATTGAAGTGAAATTTTACGGGTATGTGTACTTAGTATCTTCGGGATCCTTGTTCGAGCCTTTGATCTCTACATTGACGATGACTTGGGTATCTAGTTATTTTGGTAAATCTTGTCTTCTATTGCCACAAAATAATTATCACATTCAGTGTCACAACTCACACGAAGTTGTCGGTATTTAAGAGGTGATGTACGTCTTATACTTGATGGTTGGATGGTTGAAGAGTATAGAGTACTTAGGGATTCGATGCATGAAGTCTCTACACCGCTCTTTGTCATACAATGGTGCAAGTTTAAGTCACAAAAACAGGGAATTCTACTTCATATTCAAGTTGGGAATATCGGGTTTACTTCACAAATTGGTCTTAGCACTAGCCAACTTTTCATAAGGGTTGATAAGATAGTCATAAGAGAGTTTTTCTGTAGCAGTTGATTCTCACAGGATACATCTAAGCAAATGATTGTTCTTCTCACAATTTCAAGTTGTATATTCATATAATGTGTAGTAGATTCTGAAGTATCAAAACTAGCAAAGGGGAAGGAGACATACATCGGAACGCACAACGAGTACACGTGATGAGCTTTATACTTCTTCCTAATTGAAGCTATTCCGGGAAGTCAAATGTTATAACCGCAGAGAAGATCAGTGTTCTAACTCGTTCTTTTGGTGTATTATTCCACCTACGTGGGGGGAGAGATGTAAGATACAGTTTCTGATGATAAAAGAGGTACAAGTGTGCTTCGGGTTTTTGAGCCTCATATAATGAGACTAATTGCATCATTTCAACTACTTGGGGAAAGTGGTCTCTGGATACTTTTGGTACGCATTACTTCAGCCTATAGCTGGAAGAAAGTTGAGAAGAACCATTCAAGCGTGAGATGATACGTTGCTGAGCTACCAAAGCTTCATAATGAGGAGGCTAAAATTCAACAATTTGGTGGTGCCTAGTGATTAACTTAGATGTCTTAATCGCATATCACATCTTTCGGTTTATTTTGTTGACTTTAGTAAAATCCTGGGAGAGAATCGATCTCTCGGTTTAAGTCACAAGAGTTGTAAAATCCCGTTTAAGATTATTTCATGGCATCTACAGCTTCAGGAACCTCAAAAGCTTTGGTGGTGAAAGTTTAAGAGGTGTTGATTACTGTCTTCTTCAACGTACCGACTAATTCTCAATGTGGTACTTATGTCAACAGCTTCTTAAACTAATCAGGGATCACTTAGGGCTCGAGAATTTTGTGAATAAGTTTTTCAGGATAGTTAGATTCGGGTATTACCATTTTGACAATCAAGATCTGGAAAGGTTAAAAGCTTAAGCAATTTTTGAATTCCTCGTTGGTTATGCTTCAGATCTTAGGGATACCGAATCTACAACAAACAAACCCAACGAATCTTGGAAACCATTCACATCACATTCTGAGAGCTGACTGAGCCTATGGCTTCTGTACACGTCAGTTTAGGACCCGTACTTAACCGTTGACACCTGGATCAATTTATTCAGGTTTTGTACAGTTTACCACTCCTGCATGTACCTTATGTACCTCCTACCGATAGGATTTGAAGATCTTGGCTAATCTAATGGTTGATGAATGTTTCGAGCCGCCAAGTGGTGATACACCGGTACCACCAGCCATCGCAGCTCATGTTCCAAACGATCAAAATGGTCCATCTTGTTCTACTTCAATGGCTCAAGACGCTCCATCAGCAAGTCATTCATCAACATCATCATACTTTCAATCTCCTTCTGTAAATCAAGGCACTGTAGTCAACGAATCGTTTGAAGTAAATCCATCTGCTCCACCTGATGTTGCTCCGATCAAAGACTCATTTGCTCCTGAATCTTCTTCTAAAGTTTCTTCT
Source organism: Artemisia annua (assembly GCA_014162995.1). Taxonomy (NCBI): domain Eukaryota; kingdom Viridiplantae; phylum Streptophyta; class Magnoliopsida; order Asterales; family Asteraceae; genus Artemisia; species Artemisia annua. The sequence goes on along the minus strand of LBNU01018024.1, from coordinate 84,653 downwards.
TCAGGAGATCCAACACAAGCACATCAGTTTCCTACCCACAACCACATGATCTTCACTATAATGGGAATCCTTCTCAATCCGTGTTCACACGGAGTGATCTGAACACACATGCCTTGTGGTGCTTTCATAATTCCATACTATCCAAAGTCGAGCCTAAAGATTTTAAGATTGTCTTATCAGACGAATGTTGGCTTAATGCATACAAGAAGAAAGACATGAATTCTATCAACTTGAAGTATGGGAATTGGCACCATCTCCAGACTGTGCAATGATTATAGCTCTTAGATGGATCCTTAAAGTGAAATCTGATGAGCATGATAATGTTCTGAATACAAGGCAAGGGTTGCTGCTAAGGGTTACCAGTGGTGTGGTGGAACTTCACTTCGCAAGGACAGAATTTCAGCTGGCAGATTTCTTCACTAATGCACTTCCTGGAGAACGGTTTCGATTTATTCTCCAAACTTGGTTTGGAGAGTCTCATGCCAGTATCACTCAAAAGTCTTCAGGAAGGGAATGAGGAGTAATGGATTCGCTTCAAATATCCTTTTATTTTATGTAAAACCCAGAAAAGAAAAATACAAAATTATAAAACCTATAAAAAAAATCATAAAAAATCAGAAAAACGCAAAAATACCAAAAATAGTTTGTTTTCTTAGGCATGTCTTCTGGTTTCGTCAGAAGTTCAAAATGTTTTCAAAACATGCCTATATGGCTTGCAGTTATTTCAGACTGCAACCCGTTCATAAAATTATGGCTTGCTATTACTTCAGATAGCAACCCGGTTTTCAAAATCCGTGGAAAATACGTCACCATGTTTTTCACTGTGTGCGGATTATCCGAAAAGTTGTACGCTTCAGTGCAACCTTTCTAGTAGAAGAAGAGAAGTCTTCTTTTCCCAAGATCTCTTTCTTCTAAAATTCTTCAAAAGAGATTTTGTGGTGTACAAGGTGGCCATCGGTCTTAAATTTTCTCGAATACGTTACCACTCATTTTAATGGCTATTAAACGTTAAAAATTGAAAACGGGCCATTAATTGAGGGGGAGCGCATTTGCTCAAAATTTCTGCACCTTTAAAAGCTTTGTGCACCAGCCACAGTGAAATTCAAAAAGTGTCCCAAAATCAGTAAACGTTTAAAATGTATCACATGTCTCTCCAAAGTTTCTTCGAAAATCATTTAAATCAATTGGGATCACAAAATCTCAAAAGATTTGAAATTTTATGATCGGGGGAGAGAATGTGATTTAAATATGAAAACTGATTTAAATGTGATGTTTTTGGAACTTAAAAGGATGTTTTTGGACTTAAGAGAACGCTCCCGTATGTGCTAAAACTTTAAAGATTTTGGATTTTAATCAAAGCACATAATGAGAGGGAGCAAGTGAATAAATGTGATGATTTTTGACTCGAAAAGATGTTTTTGGACTCAAAAGATCGCTCCCATATGTGCTAAAATTTTAAAGATTTTGGATTTTGATCAAAGCACATATTGAGGGGGAGCAAGTGATTTAAAATGATGAATAAACGATCTCGAATGTAAGCTCACCCGTATGTGCCAAAGTTTTAAAAACTTTCAAATTGAATCAATCAATGTGCACATATTGAGGGGGAGCAAGTGGCTAAGAGTCTTTCGCGTGTTTTTACGGATAATAAGTAGAAACCGTGAATTGATTATGACTTAGAATTGACTCATGAATTGAGAAACACAAACGTTAGAATTCGAAAGGATTTATCTAAGTAGAAAAGTACCGTTTCAAGAAGCTCTTCTTAGATGTATACTTTGACGGGTCTAACTTCCTTTTTAAGGAATGTTAACAACTTCAAGTTAGTTATTAGGGCTAGTTATCACCTAAAAGCTGATAATGGATCCCTTTAACTAAGCAACGTAAACGTGTCCCTAGGGTATATGTCTATTAAGAGTAGATCAATTCAAAAAGTGCAACTCACTCGACATGTGCAAATTTCTTTCTACCTCCTATGAGCACATGTTAAGGGGGAGCATTTGAAAAAAAATTGATAAAACCCTCAAAGTGTTAACAAAATGTGTTTCTTTATCATAAACACTTTGAGAGAATTTTCAATGATTTGGTTATATGGCGATTGTGGAAAGATACCAAAAGACCGACCACTTTAATTTAATGCATGGAGTTATAAGGATGGTAAGGTTAGGTATATGCTCCCATGATCCAACAGAACCGGAGGGATCTTCCCAGGGACAATCCAATAGATAGATTAGAAGTCCTTAGGAATGATTGAAAAAAGGATAAAAGTGAGAAAGGGAAGAGTGCCGACTGAGATTTAGCTAGGACTGGAACAAACCCAACAAGGTTCTAGTAATGAAGTCTCGGTAAGCACTGAAGGGGTTGAAGAATTAAAAAGAAATGAAATAAGAAAGGGTGAAAAGAAATAGCCCTCCAATTATTCAACCTTAGGGCAGAAACCGGGTTCAACTCATATGCAACTGATTGTTACTAAGGTAGCATCGGTATTGAAGATAAAGACGTCATGGACCCAGTGACGCACTGCTCTAAACCTTCCAGCCACTCAAGTTCTCTCAAAAGAGCTTGTTTCATTCTCACGGGGAACCAGTGTAAACTATCGACTTGTTTCTTAGAGCTAGTTGATATTGAAACAGGAGACCCCTTCCTAGTCTCCGCATAAGATAACCAAATTGCACTTATCGAGTATAGAGCCAATAGATGCATCAAAAGATCTCATAGGAACACTTGATACTTCTACACTGGTTGTTCAACATTAAGGACACCAGTTGTAATATTTTGAGTCCTACGCAGATCTTAGCAATCTGCCAAGAACACTTATGAGGGAATATACTCATGTATTTCCCAATGATTGAGTGGAAACTCCTGCCAGGGTCAACATCATACAGCCCTGACAGCAGGTCACTTCGGTAATCAGTTGTGGGTTACGCTTAGTGTGTACGGTGGTGTTCCAAAAGGTCTACAGTCGTGGGGTGATCTCCAGCGACTCACTTAATCGTTGGTGTACTTCGGTATGTCAGTGAAATCTCCTTCGGGGGCATCCGATTAGGAACGGCCTTGGTAAGGATTAGAGAAATTTTTCACACTATGCTGTTGACAATCTCAAAGTCCGAACTTGTAAGTGCCGGTATGTTTATTACTAACCAAGTTTTATGCAGCTCAACATACCAAACTTACCATGTTCACCACCATCACTCTAGTTCCACATGCTCATACCAACATCTAAAAGGAGACGTCAGAACTGTTCAACCGGGAAGATCTACTCAACAAAGATGTATGAGCATGTTGGAAAGGCGTAATCACACCAAAGACAAAGAAGTTGACGATTGATGCCGATTGCTGAAAAGATGCAGATTCATCATCTCATGCTTACACTTCAACCACAAATATAAAGACATCATGATCAAGGAATGGGCTTCAACTATGCTTCCACAACTCTGATGCAGAAGATCATGATCCAGAAAAGTGTAAGCATGACATCACAAAGACAATCACAACATCACAAAGAGATTCATACACTTAAAGATGACTTGAAGCTAATTATTTGGATGAAGAGCGAAGAGCAAAGTCAAAGATCATCATATATATCAAGGAAGTCATCTTGAGTCATACATCAATGAAGAATCAACAACTACGAGCTACAAAAACATCTACAAAGATCTCAATGCAAGAAGTCAAGAATGATTTTCAGGGGTGACCTCCCTTAGGGGGAGATTGTTAGGAATACGATTTTTGTATAAGAAAGATTCGGTCACCCCAGATATGATTAAGCATTGTTTAGCTCGTAGTATTTATATTAGTTAGTAAAACGTAGATTAGTTCGCGGAAGAAGGACGGGTCTTTACCCACTGTATACCTGATCCGCTGCCCAAGTGGCAAAAACCCATGTACATATAAATACCCTCTCCATCCTTGGAGAGGGTAAGCCTTCTCATAATCTATTTTCTTTTTTTTGGTTTTCTCTCTAAGGCTTCACCTTCTTTCTCTCTCTAACTTTCTCTCTCTACACTTCTTCTTTCTTTCTTACATGTAAACGAACCAAACCACAAGATCTATACGTGTTTGTGAGCTTATTTAGTATCCTACAGAAGGGAGTGTTGCCCTAGTCCTTGCCTATAAATACCAAGCTTATGTAACCTTGAATATTGTTGTTTTTTTATATCTTACCTAAACTCTTCATATTCATTTCTCATATCATATAAGATCAACCACCTCTATTTCTCATCTCATTTCTTATTGAATACATACTTGTGTTTACAAAATGGTGACCTAACAAGTGGTATCAATCGCTAGAAGAAGGTGTAGCTTTTGTTTTTTGTTCCATTCGATCCAAAAACCAAGTTTTCTCTCGTTATTTTTGAAGTTTTTGCTACTTTCTTGTTTGTTTCTTTGTTTCTATCACATCTTTGCTTACAAACTTGTGTTACAAATCAAAACAAACAAAAAAGTTTCAAACTTTTTCAAAAAATATCAAGATTCGTAATTTGTACTATTTTTCGAAATCTTCAAAATTTTTGAAAAGTTGTTCAAGTTTGCAACTTTCCTTAAGATTTCATCATTTTAAGGCTAGTTGTACAAGAATCTTGGATTAAAACTTGTTCTTAGATTGCTTTTTACAAAAACAAAATTCTGCCAAATTGTACTATTTTTCGAGAACACTAAAACCCTAATTATCGAGAATACTCCTCGTTGCTCCAGAAGTGTTACCGTTACTCACTCAGTGCTTTTCTCTCTTGTATAAGAAAGAAAACTCTTCGACTCATTGGATATTTTCGAAATTGTATAATTTTGAAAATTAGGGATTCACCTTTTCGAAAACTGAAAAGTTTCGAGAATACATAAACTTTCTAGAAAATTTCTCCTGTTCTCGATAAGTTGAGTATTCTTCGAAATCTATTTCATAATTTTCGAGAACACTGCATTTTTAGTGGAATTCACAATTCTCGATAACTTGTATTCTCGATAATTCACAATTTTTCGAGAACACTTGCTAGTTCAACGTTTTTGAGAACACAAGGACTTTACACTTTTCAAGAACACACCAAAAGTTTCGAGAACACAAGGACTTCACATTTTCGAGATTCTTCAAAGTACTAAGTTTTCAAGAACTCACTTGTGCAACTTGTAAAACCCACATTCCCTTAACATGATTAAATGACTAAAATACCCTCCATTTTGAAATTTTGAGAATTAAGTACGCTTACCAAACAAGCTCGGAAATCAAAAACGGTTATCGTACGATCACAAATATGAACTTGTAACTTCAAGTAAATATTAATTGAGCTACTACAATATCATAAGAACTCAAGAATGTGAAAATTGGATTAAAATACAAGTGTTGCATATTTCTTGACCTAAAGGGGTCAAAACAAATAAAACTTGTTCATAACCTTTAAAATAAATAACTATGGCTATCCTAATTTATTTTATTTATTCAAAATTGGTAAAAATTGACCCCCCCCCCCTATTTTGTCGTTCATATCAAAGGGTGGGATGGAAATCCCTTAAATTTTTCAATTTACCATTTTAAAATGCAACTACATCCCTAATTACTTTTAAACCTAAAATAAAATACATCTTCCTTCCGTGGACATTGTTGTACACCTCCACCATCATACACACTCACCTTCCACATCAAAAATATTGCTCTTGATCCTTGGTAATTATTCGTACGTGTTCGTGAGAAGATTTGGTGCACGTAGGGGTCCGTTTGGAAGCATTTGAAGGCATTTATTCTTGTGGTTCCTCCTCTATTCAAACCATATATCATCTTTTAAGGGCTTGGTAATTCTTATTTTGATCCTTGTTCATCTCCTTGTGTTTCTTTCGTTACGATAATCATAATACGTGAAAACCAAAAAGATACGAATGGATCTATACATATAAATGTAAATCGGCCCTATATACATTTGTGAAGAAAATGGATTAACTTTGATGATATGATGATGATAATATGTTATAATGATGATATGATATGAATTACATAATTAATTTTTTAATTATTGGATTAAAAGGGGTAAAGGAATTAGGGTTTATGTCGTTGTTGATTTGGGACAGATTTGTTAGCTGAATATGTATGCATCATCAAATGAGTTTGGTAAATGGGTAGTTCATAAATTTTGTTTGTAAACTCAGTTCAAGGCCCTAATTAAGTGTTCCAATTGGTTTGGATGTGATTGAGGTTGATTTGGTTGTAATTTTGAATTTTATGTGATGATATGCCAAAACTGTGATTGCAGAATTTATTTTCAGTCGTGGTTTATGATTTTTCATCTCCAAACCATAAGGAATTAGAAGCACTCCTTTTACAGGAGTTATATTTGGGTTATTTGTGACCTTATGGAATTTTTGTGGATTTTTCTAAGGTGTTTAAATGGTTATGTTAAGTGCAAACTTTCTGCATGTTTGTGCAGTAAATTTTCTGGGTAGGTCTGAGAAAACGGTTTTTCATATGGAGCTACACTTAAAAATAAAATCTGGAAAAATTCATGTAGACTCTCAAGACATATGCCCTTCTGTGAGAATTTTGGTGATTCTTATTTTGGGCTTATGATACGTTTGAAAAATTCGTTTAGTGGGCTAAATTCTGTTATAAAACCAGTCATTTTATATGCATGTGTCACATATATGTTTAATGTGTTATTTTGATGGTTTGGTGCCCTAATGCATGTTCCACATGGAGTGTGTTCTTAAATGTTGGGTTGACTAAATGGAGTACATGCTTGGCCTAATTGGTAATTTTGTGATACTTGGTGGGCTTATGTGGTGATTTGGTTAATTATGTGGTTTATATGCTAAATTGATAACTAGAAGGGTTAAATTGTAAATATGGTAACTAGAAGGACTAAATATGTAAATATGGATAAGTGATGCATGTTTCGACCTAAATTAATCATGAGGGGCTGTTTGTGACATTTTGAATTGTTGTGGTGCTTATGTGATAATTATGTTAGTTAAGGATTTAAATATGTAAATGAGATAATTAAGGGATTTAAATGGAAACTTGGTAAGCTTAAGGGTGTGAAGTGTAATATTTGAGTATTTGACTTTCTTGACTTAAGTTGATGTGTTATGTGTGTATGTGATCATATGTGACCCCTTAACTTGTGAAATTGACGCTTCTAACCCTAAAACATGTTCGGTGATTTTAAGAAACCCTAATTTCACAAAATCCCTATAAAATGGAATCCTTGATGTATATGAACATGGGAACTTGATAGTATGATGAAACTAACCTATAAGAATACGTTAACATTCGGAAACTTGGCAAATTTGGAATTCTGCTAATTATGGAAACCTGCCATTTATGGAAAGTACTATTTATGGAAACCTTCTAAATAAGGAAACTTACTAAAAATAGAAAGTCTTCTAAAAAGCTTAACCTACTTAAAGTGGGAAGTTACTAAATATGGAAAGTTACCTAAAATAGGAAAGCTACTAAAAATGGAAAGATAACTAAAAGAAGTAACTTGAGTAATTCGGACTCGTCTTGATTCGTATTCATTATCTTCTAGGTTCGGGAAGCGGGAGTGATCCTTCTCTCATTGTTTATTTGATTTTGCTTTTGCATTTGGACTGAGGTACAGATATTCCGTACTCTTTCAGTAAGAGTGCGCATTTCCTTTCTTTTGACTTTGTCTTTGATTTGTTATCGTACTATGATTCCGTTTGATCTTGATTATGATTCTTCGTACTTGGCCCTATGATTGATGTGCTTCACCGGTATTTGTAATCCTATTGTTATTCGTTTGAACTCTTATGACTCATTTGATAACCTTTTGTGACCTTAAACTTTGAACCTTTGTGAGACTTTGGATACCCTTTGGGATATTATAACGGGAGGTGAAATTTTCTTTTCTTAATTATGATATGGGAACATTTAAAGGAGAAACTATTTATAACGGCATTTTAATATGATTTAAGACCACTTATTTATGGGATTATATAAATTCATAAATACAACTATAACAACCCGAAATTTTCAGACTATTATTTTAATAATACTACTATTTATTTTTTTGGCAGAAATGCAAATCTTATATTTTTCGACATTTACTGACAATCAAAACTCACATTTCACTTTACTGAAACTGCACGCGTACCGACACCACGATGGTATGGCTTAGGTCTAATAATATAATACTTGGATCCAATGAAACACGGGATTCATTTATTTTCTCGCGAGCATTTCGAAATCAAGCATTCCCACGCCTCGCTTTTTATTTAACCTTCACCTTTTAATTTATATACACAAATANTATCGCGTACTAATAGCCCACTGTACCTCACCCTCACACATATCACGTTCCTTATCCTCCTTCTCCCTCTCACCCTACTGAAGATCACGCCCCACCATCTGCCAAGCTTCAGATGGTCCTAAACGCCACAGGTGGGATTCCATTTATCCTTGTCATGGTTTTGAAGTCTACACAAGATCCTAGAGGGCGTGACTAGATGATGAGGAAGTGATACTCCTCTTGGCTACAAATCGACTGTCAACAAGAGTGAGAGGAATCAAACCGTCCTTGTCTATTTTTGTTATAACCTAACCGATGCCCAGCAAGATCCACACACTCTCAAATCTCACCATATCAGTTTTCGCAAGTTTTGGAGCCTCGATATTGGTCTGCTGTGTGGATTTGCTAGGAAGAATCAGGGTCGTGCCTTACTATTTTCTTATCAATCGATCATTAGCAATCTCGTAAAAAATTGATACTTTGTATTTAATTTGTGTTGTTATGATACCGTTTGATTTTTTAGTGTCAATCAGTTTTGATCCATGTCCTTCGAATGATATTTATTTTCAGTTATTGTTAAGTTAATCTTGTGTGGCAAATGAATAAACAAACTAAATTGGTTTATGATAAAATTTTTCTTAACGATTGATATGAAGTTGAAGTGGTTGAGGTTAAATCAAAACTCGTGATCGATTGGCTTATTGGCTGAAGTGGTGCTTAGGATTGTTTTTAACTTATTATGTTTTGCGTTGGATTCATCTCTTTGTCGTATAATGCTAGAGCTAGTACTTAGTATTTTGAGTTTAGCCTTCAGTTGTTCAGTTTGGATGTTATAAGGACATAATGGAAATCAGACTGTGTTCTTGATGCAAATAGATAGTATTCTCAATTTGTGTTTTAAGCTTAAAGAAATAAGCTAGTGAAACTGCTCATTGAGACATGGTTGGGTCTCGTGTCGACTGCGTGTTTTCTTGTGACACCACAACACCGAGAGGTCTCAGGTTCGAGCCTCGGTGTGGCCAAGATTTGTCTTTAAAAGTCTTTTGTTTTGATGGTACTTACAATGCCAGGCGTCTCTTCGCTTTCTTTTTTTTCTTTTTTTTTCTGTATCACGACACCAGGAGGGCAACACAAGATCCCATTCCTTCCTTTTTTTTCTAAAAAGCTGATATCATAATTAGGAATAGGTTGATTTGGGCCTGTGTGAGTGTGACAAGCCCGACAGACCAAGAAGGGTGCATTGGGTTGAAAATTTACAAAACAAATGTGTAAAAATAAATAGGGTACGTGAGTTAAGATTTTATCAAACCTTTTGTTGGTATAGAATAACATAAATGTGATTCAAATGGGGTAGTGTAAAACGAATTGAATCAAACTACTTGTTTTTCCTCGGTCTAACTCGTGTCTCGTTCATGACACACTAGTCTACTCATTCTCGGCATCATTCACGACACATTTTAAACCTACTAGACATATTCTATAAACGGATACTCAAAACTTACTTTTAAATCATTTAATGGTATATTCATACTAAACAAACTTGTTTTAATAACGACGGTATATTATTCATCAAACATATACACAAGTCATGCCCAATTTTCTGAAAGACCTACATTATAAACTTATAAGGGTACTTTTAATATAAACACTTTTATCATTAACTAATATTTGATCATATAACGACATTTTTATAACTCAAATTGTCTACTATATATATGCCATTACTTTCCGTACGTCGTCTTTCGGTTACCGACGAACCAAAGACTTATTCGTTTCGATATTTTTTTTTATTTGTTCATGTATACTAAGCACTTCCGAAAGCCAATCATAGCCAGTAATTACAAAACTATTTTACGCTTGAATACTGCCACACAAGCAACAATGAAACAAACCTTTCTGAATTTAATTAAACTACGAGCTAAGACTTGCCATACTATTATAGGTCGCGTGTCGGTACTGTGCACTCATATTATTTGACTTTATCGTATTCGGACTGCTTTACTTGAGGTGAGTATACACGAACCCCCTTTTTATCGTTTTATTTATTTGGGGTGGAATGCATGAACTTAAACTTAAATTATATTGTTTGAACTTTATGACATATATTTGAACTCCTTTGACTTGACTTGACCTTTATAACTTGACTTGAACTTTTGAACTTAATATAAACTCTTGGACTAAATTATGAATTTATGACTTGTTTTGAACTTAATGTACCATATGTTCTTGACCTAAAGTCTCCCATGTTCGGAGCAGTGCCGAGTCTCCCCTGTTCGGAGCAGTCTTGATTGATAGTATATAATTGTTGTTATGATGTACATTCGTACAAATAGTACATTCGCATTGTTAGTCCCCGATTGGTTTGCCGTTCGCACTCCAATTTATACGTACCGTTCGTACGGCCTCCTTGTGTGGGGCAGTAGGTAGTATGAATAGCGCTATTAGAGGTCGGCCAGCCTCTCGTTCCCCTGTCTACGGAATGCATATTATTTACTTTTGGGGCATTGCCGCATACTTTATTATATACGAGGCATCATTATTGTGTATTGTCTTTCTCAAAAGGTTTCTGTTTTATCTAAAACATGTGCACTCACCAACTATTTTCGTAGTTGACCCGTTTTCTCATGCATTTCAGTTGATCGTTGATTAAGAAGTCTTTCGAATAAAGGGTCGTCATGAGTCATCATTAGTCCTTATGTAATGAAATGCTATCTTTTGAAAACTAGACTTATGTTTTAATTGCCGATGTCGGCTCAAATGACAATGTAATGTTGTACGTTTTCTTAAATTTCAAATTTTGGTATTGTACTATATCTCTTTGGCTATGTATATTGAATGTGTCGCACCTCGCGTTTCCGCCTCTGGCGGGGTGTGACAACAACTTTTGAAGAACATTTCATGAAAATCTTTATTAAAGATCATTTTATAAATGTCATCTTTTGGAAGATTGTTCTAAATGAGCTTTTGTTATAAACCTTCTTAAATTAAATTGTACTACGAGCCTTTTGTTAAACAATAATGGGAATCTGCTAATTTGAACTTTTGGTTTAAACTCTCATTATGACCCTTTGATTATGAACTATGGGACTTTGGAACTTGGGATAGTGAACCTTGTGGATTGGGAACCTTGGCTTTGACCTCTCCATTTTGACCGTTGGTATTACGCTTTTGATGATCCTTTGATATTTGACCCTTTGACAATGATCTTTTGATATTTGACCCTTTGATAATGATACTTTGATATTTGACCCTTTGATAATGATCCTTTGATATTTGACCCTTTGATGATTAACCCTTTGATATTGACCTTTTGCTTTTGAACCTTTGATTTTGAACTCTGATTTTGAACTCTGAACCTTTAACCTGAACCTTTGCTATGCACCTTGGATTATAATATTTTGATTTGACCTAGACTTTGTTAATTGATTTGCCTTTGACCCTTTAGTATTATACCCGAGCATTTTGTTTCCTAGTCATGAAGGTAACATGACCGTGGCATTGATGCACCAATGTCATGACTCCAGTGTGGTCGAGTGATGTTCCACACCGTCCATTTGTTTGATCTGCAATTTGGTTTGGTTAGGGGCGTATGGATGCATCCTAGATTTGATTTGTTTTGATATGATTTGCTACTACATCTGGTTTGGTGACTGGTGTTGTGTGCAATACACGCCTTTCACATTATTTGGGAGTTGATCACTCCATGGTTACTATGATTTGCTACTACATCTAGTTTGGTGACTGGTGCTGTGTGCAATACACGCCTTTCACATTATTTTGGGAGTTGCTCACTCCATGGTTACTATACCGAAGACTTTGTTTTGTTTTGTTTTGGCTCGTGGTAGAATGCTAATATAATCTAATCTTTGTCTTATTCTTATCTATTATACCTTTTGTTTTCTCCTATGCAACCTATGATATTCTTTGTTCCTTATCTTTTGTTTCATTTATATATATCTGTTCACTGGACTTTTTAAGCTCAGCCGCATTTCTTTTCATGCGGCAGGTTTAGTAGGAAGCTGGGTTTGTGGATGAGAGATCTTATTTTGGACTTAGAAGACTTCACCCTGATTAGCTATTGGCTGGACTTAGAGATGATTAGAAGTATTTGACGTTGGGCTTAGTATATTGTTTTGGGCTTAGTCCTTTGTTGTTGCTCTTTTGTATTTGTTTAGTTCTCCTTGTAATCATTGTATACTTTGTTTTGGAAATGTATCTCCGTTTCGCTTGTGTTCTAATTTGACTCCATAATGTTACACTTTAGCCCTTCTCGGGTTGGGGTGTTACACAACTCTTCGAGCAGTGGCTTAACATCTATACTTTCTACAAGATCCATTCACACACAACTCTTCAATCATGTCTCAAATACCGTACTCAAACTCTCCTTATCAACAACGTCAATGCTCCGACGTACGTCATGTCTTGCTCTTTGGAAATGAAATAAGACCTCCTATGTTGTTACCAGGAACCTACATTGATTGGAAACGGAGATTTCTTCAATGGCTCAATGATCGTCCACATGCTGATCTAATACTTAGATCCATTCGAGAAGGACCATATCAAATGAAATTCATTGCTTACTCGAAAGGGATCATTAGAAAACAAACCGATGAAGATTTGACTGATTTTGACCTTGCTTATATGATGCTGACCAACAGGCTGCATGGTTCATCACACTAGGTCTTTGCAATTCTATTTACACAAAGATGGACTTTGACGCCAGTGCTCATGATATGTAGAAATACCTTGAACTCATGCATCGTTCAGAAGATAATCATAACCTTAGAATGAATCAAATTCTACAATCTTGCTTAAAGAAGAATTCATTGAATACCATTCTTCCTGCTCCACCATCTCCAGCAGTTGACCATGGATCACTCCCTACTACTGATTTCTTCTTCAATCATTCAAATGAGCCCGAGTTAATGGACATTCCACAGTACCATCTCTTCTGCAAAATCTTGTGAAACCGTCAGAAGTATCTACTAAACAAGATCCTATGGCAAATGCATGTCCTAAACCGCGAACTCGCGGAAGTGAATTCTACATGCAACCATATCTCTTAGCTCTTAAGAATGAAGCAGGCGGCTCACTTCCAGTGAATGATAACAATTTGATGGCCAACGAATATTATGCTACTGACATGGATGATTGGGAAGGTAATGCTGCTATGATGCTGATGGCTAACACACAGGAACTCCAAGTAAGTGATTCGGACCCAGTGTATGACACTGATGGTTTGTCTCAGGTATACAATCTTAACACATGCCTGATACATGAAATTGCTTCCCCTTCTGCATATGCATCAGATGAGGAACAAATTGTTCAGCATGTTTCAATGTTACTTACACATGTGAATGATCAAATGTCCACAGTGGTTCTCTTTGACGATTATGATCAAATCAACCCAATTGTCACATTTGTTGATTCAAATACGACTATTGCTTATGATAACAATAAACAAATTGAACAATATAAGCCTTTGACTGATCCAGATTCAGAGCTTAGGATCTTATTCATGACAAGCCAATCTCAGAACATCAAATGTCAAGCACTGAATGCAAAGTTGAAAGAAAAGAATGCCTTATTAACAAAGGATCTTGAGAACTGTAAATTACAACTCAAAAATCTTGAAATTAAAGTAAATCAAGAAACAAGCTTTCAAAATGACAATGATTTACCAAATCAACTAAGCATGTTAATTGAAACTAATTTACTTCGATACCTTGATACATTCATGGAAGAAATTTAATTTTTGGATAATGCAATTGAACGAAATTCTGAAATTACGGTTTCCAACTTCCTTTCCCGTCATGGAAAAGAGAAGAGGGAAATGCTTCAAAAACAATTTTCTCCTCATGTTCAACGTTTGGGTTCATGTGCTACCCTCTGGGAACAGGAACTTCAAAAGGAAGTAAAATCCATGACAAATGTTTTCCAAGCAACTGAACTATCGATTTTAAGGCATAAACGTAGAAACAATTTTTTGCAAAATGAAGCAGATCGACTCTTGGAAAATGTTCTCAATGCTGATATTATATATGTGGCTATGAATTCTCTTTATGAATCTGGTACTTTTATGCTTGTTGATGATCACTGTGATGATATTGATTTGTTGTCTAAACAAGTTGAGACATTAAAAAGTGAAAATGAGAATCTCATAAAACACAACGATGATGTTCAAAAGAAACTTTCAAATGAGATTTTTCAACCGAACTAAAAGCTTGAATGGTGTCAAAACCAAAGTCTTGATTTCGAACTGGAATTGTAAAGTCTTAAAACTTCAACATCCTTTCAAAATGAAAATGAGGAACTAAAAAGTCAAATTTCAAAGTATGAAAAGGAAATTGCTGAATTGCAAGAAGTTACAGAGTACTGGCAAAAAAGTCGAGATAACTATCTTTATTCAAATAGAAAACTTAACAGTGAAATCCAAGACAAGCAGCACATCATCATTGAGTTAAATGAGAAAATAAGTGCACTTGAAAAAGGGAAGTTTGTCAACACAAATGTAGTTGCACCAGGAATGTACAAATTAGACATAACCACTGCAGAAACAAACACTCAGAATTTTAATTTGGATCCTTCCACTTCTACAGGAATAGTTGCCACTCCTAGTGTTAGCAGATCCAAGCGTAAACGTAACAAATGGAAGAATAGGATTTTGCAACATAGAAGAGCAAAACTAGAAGCCTGTGAAGTAGAAGACCACCTTAGGACTTTGAATAATACTCATGTTGCACTAGATTTAGATTCTGATTTGGCAAATTGTAATTGTAATCTTTGTGTAACAAATGATGAACCTTTAAATGTTTTGAATGTTAATGCTTCATGTGGGTTTTATCGTAATAGTATGTTATCTGGTGATCATGCTAAATGTGTGGCAAATTCTCTTTTATCTCGTCATAAGAAACGTACATCTGGCAGAAAATATAGGCCCACTAATGCTTCTAAATCTGTGCTAGGAATTAAGCCAAGTGTAGTTTCTATGAATGATGTAGTCACTCCTGTAGTTGCGAACAATACTCCTAGGAACATGCCATCATTTAGCGAATTCACTAAGAAGAAAGCACAAACTAGTTGGAATTGGCAACGTTGGTTACAAAGGACACATAACTTTATATGGATTCCTAAAATTGTTAATTTTTTTCATGTTTTCTTTTTGACCGAATCGAAGATGGAATGAAAACCGTTTGGTTTCTTGTTCTTTCTATTTACGATTCAACAACAAATAAAGAAGTGTATGCTTCTAACAAGGGTCTATGATGGTTTAAGTTTACACAAAGAAACTCATTTCAATGATTGTAGCAAAGCGTGAACGGACTAAGATCTTGTGATTCCTTTTTCTTTTATTCGACTTGAAACTGAAATGAAGAAGAAATTGTTGGTAATGATTAACAGCAGTCTAACTATCCTTTTATGATTATGTATCTTGTATGTAGATTGCTAACCACTAATCGCTAACACTTGGTTAATCACTGACTTCTAATTAATCGCTAACCCTTAACTAATTGCTAACTCGAGCCAAACGCTAGATCAAAATATAATCGCTGCTGAAATTGAGTTAATCGCTAAAAACGAGTTAATCGCTAACTAACATGAAAGTTAAACGCTACCAGGAGGTAAACGCTAACTTCATGGCTGAGCTAATCGCTGTCAAGAACACAACAAAACTGTCACTTTCTTGTTTTCTGTCTTTATATCCCTTTATAGAACAAAACGCCAAAGAAAATGAGCTAATCTCTATTCCAAAACAATCAGGAGTAGAGTTAATCTCTACCAAGAAACACCACTCCAAGAGATAATCGCTAATAAGAACACAAAAAAAAGTGTAGCTCGAATAAGCTCAAAAATAGTCCTAAGCTTATAAAATTAGCACTCTAATCACCAAGATAAGCTGAAAAGACCTTTCATAACACGAAAGTACAACCCTTTATCAAATTAAACCATAAACAAAGTCAAACTAGGATGTATTCCTTAAGAAACATGTGGAAAACTAGAAGGGGGGTTGAATAGTTTACCGCTTTTTAATTTAATTATCTTTTACAAATTACCCATTTTAGTTAAAGATATATTGTGACGTTTTGCTTTATTATATGAATGGAAGTACTTTGAAGAACTCAAAGATAATATATAATCACAACACAATATATATGTAAAGCATGTAAGTAAAGAGATAGAACGATCAAACCACAACACGATTGTTTATCGTGGTTCGGCTACAAGGACCTCACTTGTCCTTGCCCTACGTCCACGCCCCGAGTGTCCAACTCGAGAGTTTCAAGCACTATCAACAAACTCCTTCTCGGTGGAGAAACCTTTCACACGTCGCTTACACTTTATCCGGTACTAAGCTAA
>LBNU01018024.1:36629-58409 GCA_014162995.1 Artemisia annua | reverse complement strand
TTCATCGTCATAATATGTAAGTATATATAATATTATATAATACTATATATATATTATATATATATATATATAATACTATAATATATATAGTATATACGTTATAATATATATTATATATACGTAATATATATATATATATACGTAGTATAGTAATATATATTATATATATATATATATATATTATATATTATTATTTATATTTATTATATTTTATATTTATTATAACATAAAAATATAATTATATATATTATATATATATATAATTAATTTTTTATATATATCATATATATTATATAATATATTACTATATACTATATACAGTATATATACTATATTGTTATATATGTATATATACGATATTATATACTATATATGTATATATATATGTATATATATGTATTATATATATATATTATCATATGTAATATTAATATTATATATATGTATTAATTATACATATATGTATTATATGTTTATATACAATATAATACTATATGATAATATGTATTCTAATATTATATTATATATAATATTGATTATTATACCTATATATTAATATTATATAAATATATTATATATATAATTATATATTATATATTATATATATATATAATATATATTTATAACATATTATATAATATATATATAAATAGTATATACTATATATATATATATATATATATATATATATATATATATATATAAATTAATTATTATGTGTGTGTGTGTGTGTATATGTATATATATCTATATGTAAAAATTATTATAACTGTTGTATTATATATATATATTATATATACTATTATATATTATATATATTTATATAATATATATATTATTTTTTTTTATATATAATATATATATATAATATATATATATATCTATACTATCTAATAAACGTGAATAATGTACAAGCACACTAAAGCACCCGAAGCATTTAATTTTCATACGTGTCTGAGCTCTCATTGGTTGGATATTAATTGTGTACAACACTACTGCTGCATCTCATCTTCACACGATCATAGGAATCAAATTTGGTAAGTCATTTATGTCATTCAAAATTTCATTCAACAAAATCAATTCACTTAAATCAGCCCAAGATGTAACCAAATCAAAAACGCTCCTTCATTCTTCTTGCATACGCTTCTTCACTGAAATCGCCCGTTTCAATTCAGCAATTAATGTTGACAAATTCAAACAATCATCTCCAAAAATAAGTTACGATTTTTGAATTGAAATCATATATGTGACTTCGTCTTTATGTCTTTCATTCAGTTACCTATAATAAAAATCTTTTTATGTTATCAACATGGAAGGAACCCTAGAAAAGAACCCTAGGAAAAGAATAGGGGATTTTACTAATTGGTAAGTAATGTTGTTTTTTTTGGATTCAATTATAATACATTTTTCATTTGGTTATTTAAATCTATTTTTATACAGTATTGTTCATATTCAAGTTTGTAATGATTGACTATTTAATCAAATTGGTTTGTAAGGTTACAATAACTGAAAAAGGTTTTGATGTTTGGTGCGCCTGGTGTGGGAAAACTACAATTGCTGAAAGGTACAGTTATAAGTTTGATGATGTATTCATTCAAAGTTATTGTTAATGTATTGAAATAATTTAAATAATGCGGTTTTACTCAAAGAATTGTGTGTGGAAATGTCCTGGAGTCCTTCAAGAACTGTAAGGTTAGAAAAAAAATCACTTTTTGAATTACCATCATTACGACTGCTATTAATATGTTTCTTGATGATCTGCTGATTGTGCATCCATTTTCAAAATCACAAGTTTATTTTCCCATGTAAATTGTTTTCTTTTTAGTTTATTTTCCTAATTTTAGCAGTTTAACCTATTGGAAATTTTATATAACTTAAATTGGTCCATTCGTAAGGAATAACATCATTGACTATTTTGCTTCTTGAATTGTAGTTGGTTTCTGTAAGCCTGATCCCGGGGCTAATGATATTACTCACAAGGCACAAGGCTTGACATGCTTCTTGAATTGTACTAGGATCACTCACAAGGCACAAGGCGTGACATGCGTGGCTGCCCAAGTGGAATGATTTCAGTATGTAAGTATGTAATAATTTCTGTAAAGCGGCTGAGTAGGACGTGACGGGCTTCCTTCCGAATGTCTGATGTACTTTAGACCTGTTGGTGTTCCTACAAAGGTAATAGAGACATGGGTAGGCCGGGCAGGTTGGGTAGTGGGTACAAATAATAATTTTGTGTATTATTGGATGGTATTTCTTTCATGTATCAGTTCACTCATAGCATACCTTGCTCACTTTCTCTGTCTGCCCGAATAGTTTTAAAATATCTTTAATACTCTTCTACGATAACAGAGTAAATTTTCATTTGCAAATTACATTTTCATGTGAATGCAGATTTAGGGTATTTGGATGCGGTGACCTTCTCCAAGGGTCTTGATGTAATTGAATATCTCAACCGGGAACAGGCTAGACTACAACCTTTTGATATGGTATCCTTGATCCTTTAACTATCAGTTTTAATTTTTATGTTTAAAAATAATGCAACGCAACAGAAGGTCCCATGGGTACATAGCTACCAAGGCCATGTCTCTGCCGCTTTGGTGCTTGGTGGGCCTGATGTTCTGGAAATCTGAAAAAAAGTAGGAGTATGTCCTTTTAGGCTGGAAGACGAGTCATTGAGCTTGATTAGTTAGAGTATATCAATTTAAGGTTTTGCCTGCCTTTCTAAAAAAAATAAAAAATAAATAAGCTTTTGCCGTTTTATGAGCAACAAGATGGGAATCTGCTAGGAATATAAATGGTAAAAAATGCAACCATATGAGAAATAAAGGAACCATATATTTACAGTTACCAAGACCACCCCATCCTTTTGAATGATGCCTCTTTGTCCAGTCATTGCTACAGCTTGACAATTATCTCTGTCATTTTCTCAGGATCTTGAACAAGCTGGAATGGATTACAATACCTATTTAAAAGTACTACATTGAACCAAAAAACAAAGCATGCATTTTCCTTAGGAGTAGACATGTAAGGTACGCCCAACTAGATATTGAAGTGCATAAGAAAAGTATGAGATGACACAGGAACATTAGAGCGTACAGAACATGGAGCCAAACTAATCCTACTCACAGGTCATTTGTCACCATATTTATCTTTTTCTTTTTTTATTTACACAGTCTAACGCATATAATCAAAAAATACAGATACAACTCTAAGGCCTTCATATACCTCAGCAACTACAAAGTTCACATTCTTCACTCCTATCGGCGATAAAGTCGCAGGCATTAGCTGTGATGATATTCAATAGCCGTGAATATCCTAGCCCACATGAAATACCAGCTGAATTACAAGTAATCACAGGTAAGAGCCACATCTTCCATTGCAAAACTTTAACTAAAATCAGCTCATCATCTTGTCAGATTGTGATACTTTTTGTCTAGATGGTTGAGGTTTTGACTAACTTATGTAATTTCGAATGATCGTAGTCATTAGACTATAGTGTTATGATTGCCATTACTAATGTATCGTTTGACTTTATTTACATATGTTTTATTCTAATTGAAGTGATAGTATCTTAGAGTATTTGTTTAACTTCATTTCTTAATTTGCTTACAAGAAATTGATGATACAAGACATTGATATAAGTGTTATACGAACTTATATTATGAATCAACATCTTTGATTGCATCATTTTCAGAGAATGGTCAGTCAGTCAGTGCATTCCAGTGAAGTAGTGGACGCAACAGTTGCAAGTGATTCTTTTGTTGGTGCCCTCCTAAGTGAATTCGTTGCTGACCAATCTGTTTTTTGAGGTAATATTACTAGATTTCTACATTTTAGCCAACTAACTTTTCATCTATAGTTTACCAGTTTTGAAGAAACGGTTAAAAAAGATACGGGTCAAATAAAGAAACAGTTAAAAAAGAGGATGTGCCAAATAAGTCACCGAAGCTAACCTAAACTGTCACATACCATTGCTCTACTTAGTCATGTTTTGACTATAAAGATATTATTAAGTTTCCGAGTTGTTAAATTTAAAAACTAGAAATTTATTTTGTAATCTTATTTATCACCTTTAACATCATTTGTGTAATATATCATGCATGACTGATTGACAATATGACACTTTACCAAAACCTGTTTGACATGTTAAGAACAACTATCCGTTTCACCCGTTACCTAAACCGCGGACCGCGGGTCGCCTCTTATACTTTTTCCCTAGATGCAGTTTTCGAATGTGTTGAACAGGTCAATCATTTTACAAAAGCATCAAAATTTGCATTGAAAATCTACAAATATATACATAAGATTTTTATTACTTTTGTATTTATGGTCTCTCTGTTAAGTTCATTCACTATGCATGGTTTGGTGATCTATCATTTTAAACATGCATTTCATACATATATGCGTAGACCTGTTTTAACGGCTTAATCAAATACAATAATCATAGGTAAATTCCTTATAGTTTACTATCTATGCATCTCATTTTTCTCTGCATATGTGCGAACATAAAAGACGAACAATGGGGGAAGTTGTTTATGGTCGTCATTTAAAGATACCCTGGTGGAAGATGATTTTGGTCATCAATTAAAGTAACATTCATTAAGCTATTCTTTTTTATCTCCTTCCTAACTTCCAAAATTAATATATAATATGTGTGACATATGACTTAAAGTGTAAGATGCATGCTATTGGGGTTAATGTTTATAGGCTGATTTCAAAATCGGTAGGACAACTGATGTGTATAAACAGACCTTAAATGTTTCATGGTTAAGTTTACTTAGAAGTTCTTACATAGGCCATAGTTAGAGGTGTCATTTCAACCCATTTATCTGTGAGCTGGTTGGTTCAGGCCTCTATGGAGTGAAACAATTTAATAATAGAATTAGCTTAATAAAAATTGTGTTGGATATTAGAAATACTTTCTTACATGTCATTTGAAACTCAGAACCACAATTAACCATATCCACAATTGTTAATAAAAGTTAGCACCTGTCCAAAAGGATTCACAGTAGTTGGATCATTTGGACCTCTATGCACCGGATACTATGGATCCATACTAATAATCTATGATGTAATCTATGATGTGAAGTATTTGTTTTCTATATTGTTTATCTAATTACTTTATTATTACAGCNAAAGAAAAGAAAAAAAAAAGAAAAAAGGCTTTGTAATTTTAGACTTAAATACAACACTATTAACACAATAAAGTATGATATATTTATACACAACCTTATGTTCTCCTTTACTTATTTGACATTTTGTTAGAATATAAATATTTTTCATGAGAATATCGTATATACTGTTGATAGCGTTCAACATGAGAATATGGTTATATGCCATCGGCCATGGCAACATGAGCTTTTAACATATTTTTTTGTACATCCCTCAAGAAACTACTTATGGACCGGTTCCTTTCTCCCTTAGCCAAATAATTTGTAACCGACGGGCTAAAGCCATAGATTTTGAATACCTGATATAAATTATGGTGTTAGTTACTATTGCCGTCGTAAGACTCCATTCTTTTAGCAAATCATTGGAAAAATTCGCTCATTTATTTCATATCACATTTTATATATCATGTAAATGCTATTGTATATGTATTTTTATACCTCAATATAACAATATGATGTACAAATATGTTAACAATGGTATTAAATATTGATGTCATAATTTTTCCTTTTCAACAACTACTACTTTTTTTTATACCAACTGTCAATAACTATTATTAATTATTTGTCTTCTACTAAAAAAAAATTAATTTGTTAGATTAGTAGGAGACGGGGAACTTGGAGGTGCAAACGACGGAGAGATTTTAATAGATATACCAGAAGATATTATAATAGATGAAGCTAATGACCCCGTCACATCTATTATTGATTTTGCAAACGACGGAGAGGTTTCGAGAAATATACCGAAAGATATTCTAATACACGATGTTTCTGACCCGATAACATCCATTGTAGATTTTACCTATCCAAACCTTTTGAATCACATAAATGATCCGTCGTATTTTCAAGAAAAGGCCATTCTTGCTCCGACAAATGAAGTGGTTGACAGTATAAATGGTCATTTGCTTAAGACATTTCCAGGTGAGGAAATGGTTTACCTTAGTTGCGATAGTGTTGATAAAATTGATCGTGGGACATCGATCGATGAATCTGTTTTCTCAACATATATTCTCAATGGACTAAAGTTCTCAGGTGCAAACCATAGGCTGGTGTTAAGAGTTGGTGTCCCGATAATGTTGTTGATTGATCAATCTAATGAATTGTGTAACGGGACACGACTTCAAGTTTACGATTATCATGAACTTCTATTCAAGCACAAATCATTAATGGGGCACATTTTGGAAATAAGGTTATCATACCACGATTGAGAATTACTCCATCTGATAAACGTTTACCTCTAAAGATCATGAGGAACCAATATCCCATTTCGGTGTCATTCGCCTTGACAATAAACAAGAGCCAAGGGCAATCGCTTTCAAAAGTAGGATTGTATCTGCCACGTCCTGTTTTGACATATGGACAACTATATGTGGCTCTTTCACATGTTAAAAGCAAAAAAGGTTTGAAGGTTGTTTCATATGCGGATGGTAACCTATCAAAAACTACTATAAATGTTGTATGTAAAGAAGTTTTTCAAGGTCTATGATCAAACGGTCAATAGGTATGTACAGTATACATATTACATGTTTTGTGACATTTTTCTTATTTAAACTTATTATAAATCCCAAACTTCTTTTGCATACATCTTTTTATACTTATTAGGTGTTCACGGAATGGACCTTTTGTTGAAGTGTTAGAATGGTCACTACATGCATTTGCTTCTATACTATCAGTCACTTATAACTTATTATTTCGTTACAAGAAAATTTCATAGCGTTTACGTTCGTTGTTCTTTCTTACTTTATTCACGTACTTACTTTTTTTTTTAATAAAAAACCCTCTAAAATCCCGTGGATTCCACGGGTCTATAAGCTAGTATATATATATATAACAGGAGGCGTTACACGTGTAACGCCTCCTCATTACCCAGTCATTGCCATGTAATTAATTATCAGCCATGTCATCACATTCTGTCCATGTAAGCAAGTTTTTAAATTTAAAATTTGGGATTGTAAAAATGTAGTGCAAAGGATTCGAACTTGGGATGAGAGGCAGTAATAAACAACACCTCAACCATTGGAGCATTCTAATGTTGTGATAAAAATTGCAAATCATAATTGATATTGCATTGTCAAGGTTTTCAAATAGTGATTAAGGTTTAATTAAAACCCATTCTAGTGTATAACAAAAGAAAAAAAAAGACAGTCCGTATATCCTTTTTCTCAATACCCAAGAACCCTAATTGGAGTATTCCTTTTCCATCATATTCAGTTTTACATCATCTAGTATGATTCAAATCGCTACTTCAGCAACAACATATGGTCTTTGATTGTTAGCCTATAGGTTGTTTTGCCGAACGGATTTTTTAGGGGCTATGTTTATGAATTACATGAACCCTAACAAAGGCATGCATGGTATATACTTACTTACAAGTTCTATTGCCCAATGAATTTTTAAGGTGTTTATGATTTGTAGATTAAAAAAATCTACATGTACAGTGTCTCTCAACTTCTTAAGTGATCAAAACTTATTGTTAACTATATTTTTTTACAGGTTAAGAGAGCCATTGTAAAGAATTTATGATGAATCTAAGGTACAATAATTTTTTATGATTTATTAATTAATCTGCAATTTTTTATGTTATAACCCTAATTCAATTTGATGAAGAGGATGATTTCGATCTCCATTCTAATAATTTTATGTGTCTATTCCCGCATACTGTTGCTTCTCAACAAATAAAAACAATTGACGGTCTCTAATAAGTTGCAGGTTTCATCGCCATTGTTGATACTTGATCCTGCGTGTAGCCGCATACAAAGTGACAATTCCTAATATCAGCAAGTTTTTGTACGAAAAGGCTAGATGAGATTCCGAGGTACATTCTTAATTTTTTACTTTGATCATTTGTGTGTTTCCCTGTTACTATTAAAAGATTTCAAATCTATGTTTTTCACTTCATTATTCCAGATTGATAAACTGAACTCATCTACGATTGGTAATGTCAAAACCAAAAACCACATGCTATGTACATAATGTGCTTTAGCTTCTTTGTATTTGTATGCTGAATAAGTCACATACGCTAACAACCCAATTTCCTTAACATAATCTATCTCATGCCGGTTAACAGAATCATATGCCAGATATTTTTTGTGATGCATATATTGTCATATGTTGTGTTTAAATATGTTCTCCAATATGTATATGTAGCAAAAAAATAATTTAATTTTATGATACAAAATTTCAGACTATTTTGTATTCCATGGTATCGGTCTTTGATTAATGCGTTGAGAATGTACCCTTGGCTTTTATTTACGCAAGCCGTGATACTTTAATTTCCTGTTCTTTTTGTTCATATATGTTTATTTTAATACTCTAGAGATTATGAATTTCAGACTGATTTATTAATATATAACTCTCTTATAATAAAAAAATATAGGCCCATGGTGTCAACAGTCACACCCTGCTTATTATCAAGCCTCCATGGACAGCGTACAACATAATGAAGAAAATGGACTATCATTACGAGGTATTAAATTCTTTTCTTATTAGTGATGAGTTTTGTAATGTTCAGAAAAATATGCGGTATGATCAGCTTCGAGATGCAGTCTCCAAGAGAAAACCTGGATGGGAGTACTTGCAAGAAGTGAGTCTAATTTATTTAAAACAATGTCATTTAGGGTGTGGATAAGTTGACGAACGGGACCAGGACCAAAACGAAACCGAGTAATAAACAAGCCATGTCCGATTCACTTTGTGGTTCTAGATTCTTATAAAAACCGGTTTTTAGTTTGGTTCTCGGCTTTCTTAAGAATAGTTTCCTGTTAGGTTCAAAAAACCAAACTGGTCTTTTATTTGTCAAACTTCAAATGCCCTTGTTTTAGATTTTATGTGACAAGCCCAAGTATGTGTTTGTTTCATGGTTTTGTTTGAACCCGACAATCCATTATTCTTTTATTATAGGCAGCTAACCTATCAAGCAGTCCATTTCATTTTAAGATTGCGGGGTTTGATTTATTACTTTTTTTCAGGAACTGAAAGGGCGGTCTGTTCATGTTAGTTTTGCTACTAAGTGTGCTATTAGTGTAATAAGCGTTTGTATTTCAATCCATTGCCACAGGAAGGCTGTTAAGTGTGCATGATTATGAGTGATTTAACTGAGCCAGGTTGGACGGTAGAGGTAGTCTGTCCACCTAAATTGGTAGATGAGGTAATCTTGAAAATTAAGCTTAGTGATATTCCTGGAAAACGAGGCTAATATTCTGTTTTGCAGGTGAAAATTTTGGAATCTTTTAGGATACTTGGGTTCGAACATGGATCTACATATTCGGAAATAAAAAAAGGCATATACGAGACTCAGTTCAGGATAGTCAAGGTATACGTCGTAGAAAGCTTACCAAAGTACCCGTATATGGTACACACAAGCCGTTCAAATCCACATTGAAATAGATGAAAGCGGAATCAAGGTATATGTAGTTAATATTTGTATCACACATAACCAAATTAACATCCTTCGAGTTGGAAGGTTATGAGTTTTCCTTGAATTTGCAGCATGTGAAGCTCTGACATTGCAGATCATTAATGTCAAAATGACAGAAGGAAATGTGCAGCTTGCGAGTGGGAATCTTGATTATCAAGTCATCTGTTCAAGGGTCTGTGACATTAAATCCTGAATGGTTTTTCATGGTTCTGGGATGTATCTACCAAGTATGGGTTATCAATTGGATCTATTCTCAGGTATTGCCTTATATATATTCTACTCCGTATTATTTTTTAAAGTTTGGTAAACATGAAATTTACGTTATCTGTAACTTTGTGCTTTTACTATCTTCTTCGTAGCCTGCATTTGATATTATTTATTGCTTTTATTATGCAGTTTAATAGTGGCATTATCTAGAGATGTGTTGGGGGACTTTCTTAATGTCCCCACTAAAGTCTTGAGCTCCGATATGATCATTCCAGCTATTTGCAGTGGTTGCAGAATCCTTGGTTTTGCTTCTCAGTAGTGGTGCCGACCAGGAGCCGAAAATAATTGAGCACGTATAAGCTGTAATATTACAGGTTTTTAGATTTCTTATACACTTATTCCATCTCTTTTTCTTTGCAGATTTTTACATCCTGGTCATACATAATGATGTATTTACAAAAACATGTGATAAAAAGAGTTGTCTATATATGTCCTCGAGTAAGTAACATACACATATTTTAGATTAAATTCCATGTTAAAGTATTACACCATTATTACCTAATCTAAATATCATGTTAAAAAGTTTATAATTTTATAGCTCATTTTTGTTTTTTATCTCAAAGTAACAGAAAATTGAAGGTTTTATCCAAAAGAATACATCCAATAATCTGCGGCACAGTCCGTCTCCTTTGTTGATTGTATGTTTTTTTGGGTTATCTTTGATCCTACATGGGATGCACTTCGTAGTAGTCGTTGTCGAGTATTATAAGTTTAAGAAACTCTTTTACTGATGTTTTATGCAGGTGTTTATGTGGCTGAACGTAAATCTCAGAATTTGCAATTATGGAAATCGGCACCTTTCCAGCCATTTGCAGTTTGAGTAATATGGTGTGCTTTTGAACATGAGCTTCAATCCGGATTGCATCAGGTGTAACAGCAGATCGGGACTAATGGAAATCTACTTATTTAAGTCATTAAAGGTTTGCATGCTTATTATTAGTGTAAATAATTGTTGTTATGCACCGTCATCAAATCAATGAAGATGTTGCTTGCAATAGTTTTAGGCTCCTCTTTGTCACACCCCCAAAAATGGTTTGCAGCGGAAAGTAATGTTTTTGGGGTGCAACTCAATTGGTACAACAACACAAGTGCAAAGAACGGTTTCATCTCATTCATTTAGAATAAAATAGTTTAACAAAAATGTTGAATTACATTGTTAAAAGTAGTGCGGAATTAGGCCCTCAAAACTTATAGTTTAAAACGGTCCCCAAATGAATTTCAAAGTCTTCTATGACCATGCCATGCCCTGCCAAAACCTCCAGTAGCGTGCCATTGCTTAATACCTGAAAATACATGCTGAATTGTCAACACGAGGTTGGTGAGTTCATAGACTTTAGTGAAAATGAATTGCATTAGGATGAAGATTTCCCAGCGAAGGCATTGTAAATCCACCCGGTTCCAAGTCTCGGCCATAACAAGACTTGCAACCTGTGTGTTTACAACCCACCGCCAAATGTGATTTGATGTATGTAAATGAAATACTTTTACGGTAACCACAAGTATAATGTGCATAACAAATGTTACGTGAAAAATAGTACAATAAACCTTAAGCTCATGACCCCGAAGCATGACTGCTGAATATGCCCCTCCAGAGTGTTTTGCCAGACACTCTAATGATGCTAGACATGAAATGCATCCGTTTGACTATTGGTATAACCAACTCGGATGGAGGCGTCACCCTCAATAGATCTATCCACTCACTCTCGCTTAGAGGGAAATTAACGGTTCATGATATCTGAATAGGGGACTTTAACATGGCAATGCGGTAACTTATTCTATGTACTTGAATTAATACTTTGGCCCGTATGAAAAATGATGGTGTATCCTCCCCCGTGGGGTTTGAAATGAAGTAATGAATTGAAATCATGTAATTGAGCATGTATTCCCCCTAAAACATTTATAAAACGGATAATAGAGTAGGGGCTATGACTCACCTGGTATGCTAGCAGTAAAATGATGGTGAACATGAATAGTAACGCTTCTCAGAATCACAAACGGACTCCGAAAATGATGAATAGTGACCGATGAATAGTAAATGATGAATAGTAACTCATGAATAGTAATTTGGAAAAATGTCCTGAAAATGCGGGTTGTTACAGTCTCACCCCCTAAAAGGAACTTCGTCCTGAAGTTTAGTGTGTGTTGGTCTCGGAAGTGGTGTTGGTGAAAAGGTGATGATGTTTTAGTCACATCTAGTCTTCCTGCTCCTAAGTTAACTCAGGATTTCTTCAAAAATTCATGGAACTTCATGGTAGTGACCCGTCTTGGTTTTAGCTGTTTGACCTTAGGGTCCATGATTCGTTGGTTTCTCCCAAGTTTTAAGCTTATGGTCGAATTGAATCTGTTCTAATGGAATGGAATAAGGTATGCTACGAGTGGTTCATTTGGAAGGCACTTCTGAGGTTTGAAATGTGAGATGGGATATATATGTGTTGCGGAACTTTGATGGAAGCTCAAGTTTGTACGTCAGCTGGCTGATGCTAAAATGAATCTTAAATGGTTCAATACAGAAGGCTCAATCCCTCGCGTTACCAAAATTGTATCATGCCTTTCCAAGGCAAGGCATTCAACATGGTTCGTTTTCCCGTTCGAAAGGTGATGGTTTGCAATTCAGGGATGCCCAATCCGAAGGATGTGCGTCATGCACCAACCTAGCTTCTATTGTTCCTTATCGCTTGTAACTGATTCTTGACTTGTAAAAATTTCCTTGTTGTTTCACAATTTAGTTCTTAAACCAGTGAATTGGAATGTGGGATTACTGTGTAAACTACTGAGCTCTAACGGAAGTTCAAGTCTGTAGGCCACTAGGCCCATACTATCTGAAATGTTGAATGACCCAATGTATCTCGGGTTTGACTCTCAGGTTCTTGGTGAATTGTGTTTCAAATGGTGTTGTCTTTGGGATCTTGGGGTAGCTATTGTTGTCAATGAATCCGATTTATAGCAAATGGTTAGCCCAACCATTTCCAGCATCTATCACACCCGATTTGGGCATATCACCTTATGTTTGAATCGTTCTCTAATTCTGACCATTTGTCTGAAGGTGATAGGTGGTGTGGTTCCAAAGGAATCTTAAAGAAATCGTCAAAAGTTTGAGGTGAATCGAATCCCCTCATTAGAAATGATTAGGACAGGTATCATGGATCCTGTAGAAAGTCTTACAAGGTTAAGTCTGTCAAGGATGTTACTGGAAAGAATAGGTTAGGATAAGGTTGGGATCCTCCGCAGGAATGTCATGAATCGAGTCTTTCTCCACCTAAGGTGCTTAGTTTCCGTTTCTAATGTTTTTCCCAAGCTCTATGTCGTCAAATCACAAAACCCTAAATGTATAAGTGATGGAATATAGTGATTGATTTTCAAAGTTTGTTTGGAGTTTGGGTGTTTGGTTCATGAACCTTTCCTGAATAAATGAATTTACAACTTTAAGAAAATGGCTTCCTAAGTAACATTTTCCTTGGTGTTTCAAAATTTAGTAGTTATGCATAGTAGGACTGTTTTCATCAAGAGGTGAATGGTATGGTTTGCCAAAGATTGATGTTTAAAATTCCTTAATGTCCAATAGTTTTGTAAAAGATTAACCAAAAGGAATTTGCTTATCAAAATAAGACCTCATAAAAGTATTTCTTACAAGATATATGATTTTATAACTGTCGTTTGGAGAAAAATCCATTTAAGAGTGAAAGTATTAAGAGGATAAAATAGTCGGGTAGGTATTTCTGTACAAATGTATGGATGTCTAACATGTTCGAGTGATATCTATTGGTGAGGTCATGTTCAATTGAATGTTCTATTGCCTTGGTTAGGAGGCAGGACCTATTTCTATAGTGTTGCTTGGTGAGCATTTGCATCGAAACTAATCTTGTAATCCGATCATGTCAATACTTTCTAGATGATAAAATTTTGGCGATCCGGCCAGTGATAGTGGTTTGAATGATTTTGTGATATCTTGAGATTTCTGTTGAGTTTGAATGGTCTTAATGTACCGAGGGATCCTCCTCATAGATGGTATGGAAGTCTTTCCTAGGGAGGTCTTTGATAATATCCACTTATCAATATTGGGAGTAATGAGTGATGAGTAACCTAAGAATCCATAGAGTGTCATCTAATCCTTGTATATATAGGATTTGGGGAAGGGAGATGATGGTGATGGTAAGAAGGGAAATGACAGTAACAACCGTGACATAATGAGATTGTGATGAAAGAGAGTACGGTGATGTAAATGTATTATGCATAAATATGAATGTTCACGAGATGTAATGATTAGTTGACATGCTTCTAAGCGGCGGTTCACAAATGATGTAGATGTGAATGTTCTTGCAACGTTTGAATACGCACACATGAATGAAACATTTGGAAATTGAGTAGAGAATGTAACCCGGACATAATTTCATCATAACTACTCTCAGTATTGCAAAATTCATCTCTGAGTCGGATATAGGTGGTCAGCCCATATCCTACTGTCCCGGGTCGAATGTAGATGACCAGTCTACAGTTCACCGAGGTTCCATGAATTCTGAAATACTCAGCTCAGTTATACTAATACTATGTCATTCACATATGAAAAGATGTTCTGGAAGACTAATGCAAATGACCAAACTCGAGGTCGAATGATGAAACTACGCAAAGACAAGGCGTAACAATGAAACACATATGTTATGTAAGCATACTAATACGGAAGACAAGTATGGTAATCATCTAGAATGAGTGAGTATAATGTATCTAATAATGAGATACAATCTCATCAAATAAGTTAGCAACAAACCACAAAGGAGGCATCAGCTTGGCAGGCAGGCACGTGACGGTCATAGGGTTAAGTTTTCGTGAATGTAGCTATAGTCTAGGTTTCAAAAACACCCAGTTCTCTATAGCCGAGGCTCTGATACCAATCTGTCACACCCCCAAAAATGGTTTGCAGCGGAAAGTAATGTTTTTGGGGTGCAACTCAATTGGTACCACAACACAAGTGCAAAGAACAGTTTCATCTCATTCATTTAGAATAAAATAGTTTAACAAAAATGTTGAATTACATTGTTAAAAGTAGTGCGGAATTAGGCCCTCAAAACTTATAGTTTAAAACGGTCCCCAAATGAATATCAGAGTCTTCTATGACCATGCCATGCCCTGCCAAAACCTCCAGTAGCGTGCCATTGCTTAATATCTGAAAATACATGCTAAAGTGTCAACACGAGGTTGGTGAGTTCATAGAGTTTAGTGAATATGAATTGCATTAGGATGAAGATTTCCCAACGAAGGCATTGTAAATCCACCCGGTTCCAAGTCTCGGCCATAACAAGACTTGCAACCTGTGTGTTTACAACCCACCGCCAAATGTGATTTGATGTATGTAAATGAAATACTTTTACGGTAACCACAAGTATAATGTGCATGACAAAAGTCACGTGAAAAATAGTACAATAAACCTTAAGCTCATGACCCCGAAGCTTGACTGCTGAATTTTCCCCTCCAGAGTGTTTTGCCTGACACTCTAATGATGTTAGACATGAAATGCATCCGTTTGACTGTTGGTATAACCAATGCGGATGGAGGCGTCACCCTCAATAGATCTGTCCACTCACTCTCGCTTACAGGGAAATTAACGGTTCATGATATCTGAATAGGGGACTTTAACATGGCAATGCGGTAACTTATTCTATGTACTTGAATTAATACTTTGGCCCGTATGAAAAATGATGATGTGTCCTCCCCCGTGGGGTTTGAAATGAAGTAATGAATTGAAATCATGTAATTGAGCATGTATTCCCCCTAAAACATTTATAAAACGGATAAAAGAGTAGGGGCTATGACTCACCTGGTATGCTAGCAGTAAAATGATGGTGAACATGAATAGTAACGCTTCTCAGAATCACAAACGGACTCCGAAAATGATGAATAGTGACCGATGCATAGTAACTTGTGAATAGTAATTTGGAAAAATGTCCTGAAAATGCGGGTTATTACACTCTTTTTCTCCTAAACTCACCAATTCTTCACAAAACCATAATTCCAACTTTCTTAAATTCACAAGAACGTTGCTTGCCTTTGCTTCTAATTCCCACAAGTACTTAATTTTGTTATACTCACCAATAGTTACTTCTTCAACTGCCCCAAGAACAACGAATATCGGTATTACATAGGACACGTCTTATCTTCATGACCGTATGCCTACAGTTGCGGGAAAACAACCGACTGCCAACCGTACAGAAAGTAGTCACCACAACGGTGCGAACAATTATTAACGTGTATAATGTATTAGCAAGCTCAGTTGTTCGTTTCACACACTCATGACTAAACAGATTTTTTGAATATAGGGTGACGAAAGACATCTCAAGTAACGGGTCAAAAAGGACTTTGCTAATTTTGCCGATATTTCGACTCGCCAATGAACAATGTGGTCACAGAGCTCACAAAGCATAGAAAACAGAAGTCTAAAGTTTGAGAAGATTTTACTCTCAAAGACGTTGGTGATGGAGACAAGAGCCTTCTATATGAGTTGCACACAAGACTTTGCATACATCAAGGGTTCCAAACGGAATACTTTAAAAGCCCAATTGGTGAAGAGTGGAAGGTTGTTGACAATCTTTGTACTTACTTGAAGCTAATTTTTGACACAGCGAGTCTCCTGGCATCGTCAAGCGTCCCTACAACCAATACTTTTTTTAACGAAGCATGGAAGTTTGAGTTAGATCTAATACGTGCATCCACAAGTGAAGATAATATCATTAGTATCATTACCAAACCGATGCTAGAGTACTTTGATAAGTACTGAAAAACAGTTGTTTGATATTAGCAATAGCGGTTGTAATGGATCCACGGTTTAAGATGAAGTTGGTCGATTTTAGTTTTGCAAAGATTTTTGGTGACGAGGCTGCATCATGTATAAATATTGTGGACGAAGGGATCTGTTGGCTTTTTCAAGAGTATGCTACTGATGATGTCCAAGGACATTTAAGCAAAGTGGTCGGGCTTACAGAATTTGATGCTTTTATCAAAGTCAGAGTTGGATGAAGAGTCTCTTTTGCCCAGGTATCACGAGTTTGATGTTATGTAATGACTTATTTTAAATGATTTCGGTGAGATAATGTAAATGTTTTCTGATGTGGTACATGGGTTGCAGAGTTAACCTACTTTCTCATTTTCTGAAGGAAGTCGAGACTACAAGAGGCTTAATTAGAATGTTAAATGCTTGAAAAAATTATGGACATTCATCTTTCAGAATAAGCAAAGATGTCATTACAAATTTTTTCAAGTAGTGTTGTGTTCCTTATATTTTGCTTTTTTAACATTTTGCATGCTTATTCACTTCACTATTGAATTGCAGCTTCAGAAGCTGTCAATGATGAGCCAGGGCTTTAAAGCAAGGTGACGGACAAGATTCCAATGACAGCTTACTAACGGAAAAACTGTGTGATGTTTTGCCTTGCGAGGATGATGCTGATGTCCAACCACATGGGCATCAACCTTAAATTGTTTAAGTTTTCAATGGACTGCTGAATCATCAATTGAGGAATATTCTACTTTTTCTACCCGAAGTAGATCCTCCACCGAAACCTCATCTAGCAGTTCAAGTTTAGAGAAGATCACTCAGAAGAAATTTGAACTAAACGATGAAGGTGTTATCCCTAGGCTTTCAAATGCTTCTTCTCACGGCGACAATGGTTCTAACGTATCTTTATTCTCTAAGTCTGTGGAAAACTAGAGGGGGGGGGGTTGAATAGTTTTACGTCTTTTTAATTTATAAAAACTTTGTTTATAAAAACACCAATTCGAACTTTACGTGTCACCAATATGCTTGCACAATTTATTAGCAATAATATCAACGAGTATATGATATAACAAATATATAAACGTAAGTAGATAAGTAAAAAGATAGAGTTGGAAAAATGGCACCGTGAGACAAAGGATTTATAGTGGTTCGGCTACGAATCTCCTCTTCGTCCTACTCCACTCCCCGAGCACCTAACTCGGGAGTTTTCTTCACTGTGTCAACAAGCTCCCTTATTGTGGAGAAAACCTTACACAACGTTGCTTACACCGGCTTAACGACACAAAGCTAAATGTCGAGTCCTAATAGTAGCTAGAACCAATCTCAAAACACAACACAACACAACACAACACAACACAACACAACTCCTCTTCTTCACAACACGACTTGATCTTCACAACACTACTTCTTCTTCACGACACGCCTTCATCTCTTCACAACACAACTTCTTCTCTTTTCTTCACAACACAAATACTTCACAACTAACACTACCTAAACTACTTCTAATAGTCACAACACAACTATACAAGTAATATACACAATATACACAACACTTCTTAAACTTGAGGTTGAAGGAGTATTCTTCTTTTGCACTTGGAATGATGATGGATGATGAGGGATTGAATCACTTGAAACAAGGATTAGTAATCTAATGATCAAATGGTTTTGGAAGATGTTTAGAGAGGTTTTGGATCTGAAAATTTCGTGCAAAAGGTGAGGTAAAATACCAGATTTGAGGTGGTATTTATAGGGGAAAAATTCTGATAAAAATCTGACAGAGGAGCGTGCCGGCCCCCTTAAAATTAAGGGGGCCGCCCCTTATAATTAAGGGGGCCGCCCAGCTATAACGGCCAGATTTTTTGTCTCTTTGTGGGGAAAGTTTATTTGGTGAAAAATTAACTGATTTTGGATAAAAATTTGAATTCATATATTTAGTATGATTAAAACATTTTTCCTTATTACCAAAATTGTTTTTCAATATTATATAATATGTTTATATAATTAAATAAACTTTGTATTAATTAATTAAATACCCCTTTGATCATGAGATGTATTAAGCACTTGTTTATTCATACCTTGAGTGATTAAGTTGGATATAATGATATAAACTAGCATAATACTTGTTTACGTAGTAATCTTACGTTTAATGATTTTCCATTTTGTGATCATCAAAACATAGAGATATCGTAAAATATAAATAACGCTTTTACGCATTATTTATGTCAACAATCTCCCCCTTTTTGATGATTACAAAATCTAAACTCATTAAGCGGAAAATTAGTATATATACAAGTATTAATATGAGTTTATATCACTTCTCCCCCTTTTTGTTAGCATCAAAAAGGTTTATCCCGATTGCATGGAGCTCCCCCTTGATGTATACTCCCCCTCGTTTTGAGGTCATAACAAATAATCGATATATGGAATGCTTGCAAAAATATTCAGATAGCACAACATATATATATATATATATATATATATAGTATGAATACATATAAAGCAAGGCATATAAAGCAAGACAATGGATAAATAAGCATAGTAATAACATCATTCATTCATAGGGATGTTACAAAGTGATTATGCTAAACACATAATCATACTACAATAGCATACATGTATGTTTGTCTTAGTAAACTATACTAAGGAAATACTTGAGTTGCCATAATGGGAGGTCTTGCATGCGTAACAAAATGGTGATTGGTAATTTTATTTGTGGGTAATGGAGGATGTTTTTAACGGTTTTGTGGTGGTGGATATGGAGTGGAAGGATTGTGATTGTATCGAGCAAGTGGAGGTAATGGGTGAGGTCGAGTGAGGAGGTATTCAATCCA
This sequence comes from Artemisia annua, assembly GCA_014162995.1. Taxonomy (NCBI): domain Eukaryota; kingdom Viridiplantae; phylum Streptophyta; class Magnoliopsida; order Asterales; family Asteraceae; genus Artemisia; species Artemisia annua. The sequence continues at coordinate 38,963 of LBNU01018024.1, read as the reverse complement.
TGAAATGTCTTGACTCAAGTCAAGAAGTTGCTTTTGTAGAAAGTAGCAACAAGGACAATAGTAGGTGTGATTAGTGACTTGATCCAAATTGAGTGGGTGAGGTAAGCAATTTGAATATGGAGATGATGGTGGTTTGTCTTTGTTGCGTTGTGCAATATGCANTGTCTTGACTCAAGTCAAGAAGTTGCTTTTGTAGAAAGTAGCAACAAGGACAATAGTAGGTGTGATTAGTGACTTGATCCAAATTGAGTGGGTGAGGTAAGCAATTTGAATATGGAGATGATGGTGGTTTGTCTTTGTTGCGTTGTGCAATATGCATTACATTGAGATCACTAAGATCACGCATGACATTGAGATCTCCACGGAGTTTTTGTTCTTCCGTGGCTTTTTGGAATAGATGAGGTGGTTTAGTAGGTGTTGTGTAATTGGATGGAAAGATGTTTGGGTTGTGGTTTGATGATTGACCATAATTATATGGATCATTGTAGTTAAATGAGGGTATGATTGGGTTTTGACTCGGATTGAATGGATTGTGATAAGGCTCAAAGGAATGACCTTGAGGATTTGGATTGAAGTTTGGGAAGTAAATGGTTGGAGGTATTGATGATTGCTCGACACCGTTTGATGTGATGGTATTGTTGTGAGGGCTTGTTTTTCTCTTCCAAGTGGATTTTTCACCCAACTTTGCAAGCCTTGAGGCTTTGGGTTTTGGTTTGTTGGGAGTTGACATGGTTGTTGGATGATGGTGATTTTGGTTGTTGAGTGGATGAGCATTTATGATGATGGAAGGTATTTATAGTGTGGTGATTTTGTCTTTATGGAAGGGGAATATGTGTTGGATTTGGTTGATAAAAGGTGTTTGTGAATTTGGGGAAATGAGGAATCAAAATAGGGTGAAATGGGCTGAAAAGCATAAAGCAAACAGGAAACCTCGTCCAGCAGATGGCCGGCCCCCTTAATTGCTGGCCGGTCCCCTTAATTTTAAGGGGACCGCCCCTTTGATTTAAGGGGGCCGCCCATGTCTGACGAACCAGGTTGCCTGGTTTGGGTTTTTGGCACAGAATTTTCTGAAAGGTGTTTGTTTTGGGGCTTGGTTTTGGGCAAGACCAATTCTTTAGGCAACTAGGCAAGTATTTTCCTAGTTTAATTTTCATGAAAAGCATACATGCTAGCAATTAATCACATAAACATAATTAAGCATAGTTAAGCATGTAATAAAGCTAATAAGCAATTAAGCAAGTAGAGTGCATAAATATGATCAAGCATGCATGCAAACCAATTCATCAAATTAGCAACAAAGGTATACTAAGGTAACTAATCTTAAAGTTAAGGCACCTAATAGTGTCTAATTAGTGATGGAACAAATGTGACTATGAAGTTCTTGATTTTGTTCTAGTGTGTGCCTACATGAAACAAATGTGGAGCATTGCTTCCTAAAAACAAATGTTCTTGAGAAACAATCTTTGTTCTCCTTGAATTAAATTTGCTCACTACCAAATGTTATTTATAAGTATACATTAGATTATATACTCATAGACAACGAGAGTAAGACTATTATGCATGATTTTAGAAAAACGTTTTTATCATTTATTCAACAATGAGTTTTCCTAGTTGTGAGAATGTTTTTGAAAATGAATTGAGGTTTTTATTGAAAGTATAATTATGCAAACAAAATGTCTCAATTCTTTTATTTTGTGCAAAACAGAATCCTAGACTCAGATTTTGGAGGAAAATAATGAAAACGCAGGAACTTTCAGCATCAGATGGCCGGCCCCCTTAAATATAGGCCGGTCCCCTTAATTTTAAGGGGGCCGCCCTTATACATTTAAGGGGTCTGCCCATCTGACACTTGAAAGTGTCCAGAATTTTGAAATTTCAGAAAGTTTTGATTTTTCAATAAAATTCAATCAATTTGTTCCATCATTCCTAGTCCTAAACGCAAGTGGTTAAATGATTCACGCTTAAGGGGCTTAGTGAATATGTCGGCAATGTTATCTTCCGAGGCTACCTTTTCTATAGTGATGTTTCCCTTTTGTACGTTATCCCTAAGAAAGTGATGACGCATTTCTATGTGTTTAGTCCTAGAGTGTTGAACGGGATTCTTACTTAAATCTATAGCTCCTTTATTATCGCACATAATGGGGATATTTTCTAACCTAATGCCATAGTCTACGAGAGCTTGTTTCATCCATAGAGCTTGTTGACATGCCTTTCCAGCGCTTACGTATTCGGCTTCGGTGGTAGAAATAGCAAGAGCGGTTTGCTTCTTCGAAAACCAAGATGTTAAACAACATCCCATAAACGTGCAAATGCCGCTAGTGCTCTTTCTATCTA
>LBNU01018024.1:18079-34228 GCA_014162995.1 Artemisia annua | reverse complement strand
AAGTCTAGGGCGCAGGCATAGGCTAAAAGGATTCTAATGGATTCTAATCTAGCTACAGGGGCGTAGGTTTTGTCATAATCAATTCCTTCTTATTGATTATAACCTTGGGCAACTAACCTAGCTTTGTTCCTAGTAACTACTCCGTTTTCATCAAGCTTATTTCTAAATACCCACTTAGTTCCTATTATAGTCACATTCCTAGGGTTTTGTACTAACTCCCAAACATCATTTGTTTTAAATTGATTTAATTATTCTTGCATAGCCATAATCCAACTTTCATCCTTTAAGGCTTCATTTATGTTCTTAGGTTCTATTGTTGACACAAAACAAAAGAAATTATTTTTGTCTTGTGCTTGTGATCTAAGTGTTCGTTGGTTTAGGTGACCTATGATGTTGTCTAATGGGTGTGACCTAGATTCCTTGATATTTGCAACTTCGTTTTCTCCTAAGTTCTCCTCCTCAATATCATTTCCTACGGGCTTTGTCTTACTAACCTCAATAGCATCTTCCTCTAAAACATCATCATCTTCTAAAGGCAATGTCCTAGGTGGTGGAGGAGTTTCGTCGAAGGTTACGTTTAGTGATTCTTCTACTCTCATAGTGTCTTTATTTAAAACTATATATGCTTTACTATTTTGCGAGTATCCTAGAAAAATTCCTTCATATGACTTAGGGTCAAATTTAGTGAGATAATCCTTAGTATTAAGTATGAAACATTTACTTCCAAATACCTTAAAGTAGCCTATGTTTGGTTTTCTACCTCTTAGCAACTCATAAGGAGTTTTTCCTAGTATTCTTCTAATAGACACCCTATTTAGTATATATGTTGAAGTATCTATGGCATGGCACCAAAATTTTTGTGGGATAGATTGTTTATTTAACATAGTTCTACTCATCTCTTGTAAGATCCTATTTTTCCTTTCTACTACTCCATTTGATTGTTGTGTTCGTGGGGCAGAAAAGTTGTGAGATATTCCATTTAAGTCACAATATTTTCCGAATTGTATTTCGTTATCAAATTCCCTACCATGGTCCGTCCTAACTGAAACTATGGTGCATCCTAGCTTATTTTGTATCATTTTACTAAAGGACTCAAATTTTTCGAAGGCTTCGGTCTTATCGCTTAGAAACCTAGTCCACGTGTATCGTGAATAGTCATCTACTATAACTAGCGTGTAGCGATTGCCACCGTAGCTCCGCACCGCGGATGGACCGAAGAGATCCATATGAAGTAGTTCTAAGCACCTAGTGGTTGATACTATATTCTTAGCTTTATGACTAGCGTGTGCTTGTTTTCCTATTTTACATGCATCGCAAAAGTGTTGACTATACTTAAGACTAGGCAAGTTTCTAACTAGTTCCTTCTAATGATTGAATTTGTTGCATGTTTGCATGACCTAATCTCCTACGCCACAAAGTGGAGTTTTCGTCTAGGGTCGCTAGGCATATCCTATCTTCCAATTTATCTCCTAGTTTCATGACATATACGCCGCCTTTCCTAATTCCTCTACCTATGACTTTTTCATCCTTAGTAATTACACTATCCTTATCGGTAAAGGTAACCCTACACTTATTGTCACATATTTGTCCTACACTAAGCAAGTTGTATGTTAAATTATCTACATGCTCAACATTTTCAATAGTTAGGGAGTCTTGAGAAATCGTACCTTTGCCTATGATTTTTCCACGATGATCACTACCAAAAATAACATTACCTCCATTGTAGGCTTTGTACGTAGAGAATAATTTGCGATTCCCCGTCATGTGTCTTGAGCACCCTCTATCTTTTACCCATTCGTCGGGTTCCAAACTTATTCCTAGACAAATTTCGTTGGATGCTTGAGCGACTAAGCATTCTCCTTTGGTCTTCTTGTCTCCATCATCAACTCTTTTTCTTCGTGTTGCTTTCCTTTTGTCTTATGTTCTTTGTCGCCTTTTAATGAGTCTTTTAAATTCTTTGACAACCTTTGCATATTCTTCGTCTTCACTTTCGGAACTAGAATCGTCATCCTCATCTATTTCTTCATAATCTTCTTGTTCATCCTTGTCATGGCTTATGTTGTTTTCGGCGTCATTTCCTACATATAAGACATTTGAACTAGTAGCACTTGTAGTTGCTTCAACTAAATATTTGTCTACTATGCTTTCTTTTGCTACTAGCTTATTTGCAAGTTTTTCTTTGGCTTGACATTCTTCTTGGTGATATTTTGAAAGATTTTTCCACATATCGTTTGCCGATTGACAAAAAAATATTCTTTCATATTCATCATTTGAAATAGCTTTATACATAATAAATTTAGCCAAGTTATTTAATTTTTCAAAATTAGTATTTATTGATTTAATATCACCAATTGAAATGACATTCCAAAGTTCATAGTCTATTGATTTCACATAACTTTCGAATTGATTTTTCCATGTAAGAAAATTTTCATTTACAAGAAATGGTGGTCTAAAAGTAATTTTCCCTTCTAAATATTTTTCCATTTCCATAGATCGATTTCAAGTTTTAAAATACAATATATTTTAAAAATCTTGTTTGACGTGGCTCTTGATACCAATTGTGGAAAACTAGAAGGGGGGTTGAATAGTTTTACGTCTTTTTAATTTATAAAAACTTTGTTTATAAAAACACCAATTCGAACTTTACATGTCACCAATATGCTTGCACAATTTATTAGCAATAATATCAACGAGTATATGATATAACAAATATATAAACGTAAGTAAATAAGTAAAAAGATAGAGTTGGAAAAATGGCACCGTGAGACAAAGGATTTATAGTGGTTCGGCTACGAATCTCCTCTTCGTCCTACTCCACTCCCCGAGCACCTAACTCGGGAGTTTTCTTCACTATGTCAACAAGCTCCCTTATGGCGGAGAAAACCTTACACAACGTTGCTTACACCGGCTTAACGACACAAAGCTAAATGTCGAGTCCTAATAGTAGCTAGAACCAATCTCACAACACAACACAACACAACACAACACAACTCCTCTTCTTCACAACACGACTTGATCTTCACAACACTACTTCTTCTTCACGACAAGCCTTCTTCTCTTCACAACACAACTTCTTCTCTTTTCTGCACAACACAACTACTTCACAACTAACACTACCTAAACTACTTCTAATAGTCACAACACAACTATACAAGTAATATACACAATATACACAACACTTCTTAAACTTGAGGTTGAAGGAGTATTCTTCTTTTGCACTTGGAATGATGATGGATGATGAGGGATTGAATCACTTGAAACAAGGATTAGTAATCTAATGATCAAAAGGTTTTGGAAGATGTTTAGAGAGGTTTTGGATCTGAAAATTTTGTGCAAAAGGTGAGGTAAAATACAAGATTTGAGGTGGTATTTATAGGGGAAATTCTGACAAAAATCTGACAGAGGAGCGTGCCGGCCCCCTTAATTCATGGCCGGCCCCCTTAAAATTAAGGGGGCCGCCCCTTATAATTAGGGGGCCGCCCAGCTGTAACGGCCAGATTTTTTGTCTCTTTGTGGGGAAAGTTTATTTGGTAAAAATTAACTGATTTTGGTTAAAAATTTGAATTCATATATTTAGTATGATTAAAACATTTTTCTTTATTACCAAAATTGTTTTTCAATATTATATAATATGTTTATATAATTAAATAAACTTTGTATTAATTAATTAAATACCCCTTTGACCATGAGATGTATTAAGCACTTGTTTATTCATACCTTGAGTGATTAAGTTGGATATAATGATATAAATTAGCTTAATACTTGTTTACGTAGTAATCTTACGTTTAATGATTTTCCATTTTGTGATCATCAAAACATAGAGATATCGTAAAATATAAATAACGTTTTTACGCATTATTTATGTCAACAAAGTCCTTTCTGACGTCTAAATACTTGGTCATTTCTGTAAGGAAATCAACAATTTCAGTGAAGATCAATCAGACCAAATTTATACTTAGCGATGAAGATGTTAAGACAAGGTTTTCAAGTGCATCTTCTTACGCCGATGATGGCTCTAACGGATTTTCATCTCCTAAGCCCTCTATGACGCTTGAAAACTTGGTTAGTCCTGCATGGAAATCTACAAGTTCAGTGGGGTGTTCCTAGACGGCGAACTTGCCTAAGTACACCATCTTCACAATGAATCAGCCACTGTGGGGGTAGGAAATTAATGCGCTAAAACATGTTTAACAACAGGGGTAAGAGTTGAATGATAGTTTAATAAGATGGCTTAAGTTTTGCTGAATATGTGGAAAGAAAAAAATACGGAATGAAGTAAACAGGTTATAAGAATGGGACGCGTGGAATTGTGAAGTAATATATGACGTCCGAAGCAGGTCTACCCGGGGATGAATGGCGATCTACGTACAACCCATTGTGCCCCATGAACATTAAATAACAAAGATGTTAAAGGAAAGGTAGTGATTTGATTGGGAGATGGTGAAGTAGGAAGGGTGGCGAAAGGACAAATTGTAAAAGATGCTGGTGGCTGCCATAATTCTCACAAACGAAAAGGTAGTTGGTGTTTCTCATGAATTTCAGTAAACAATGTTTATCTTTGGATTTCTCATTAATTCCTATTATTTTGAGATTTTTAAATTGTAAACAAGAAGATGTTGATGTCGTTATGGGTGATGCTGATGTTTCTCTACGTAGAAAAGAAAAGAAAAGAGAAGATTCATCTAGATATGACTGAGTTGGAAGCATGGATCATAATGCGTAAAAAGGTACTATTATTTTCTTCTTTACTTGGTATATTAATTTATTTATATTTTTTATGACAATCAAAACATTAACATTAGTTTTCCTTATAGCTCATATTAAGTGATTTCTATATTGATGCAAACATTTTTTTTAACAAAAAAAGATATGCAAACACCTAATAGTTGTTTTCTATGTAACTAGTAAAACATATGGTTCTTTTATGGTTAAAGACAACTGGCATTATTTGGGCGATAAACGGGTCAAACGGGTAAAGATTGTATTAGAAGAAAGGCGGAATGACATATACAACCTCTAAAACATAAATGAAACGGGTCAAACAGATTAATAGTGGTGGAAGTATGTTAGGGAATAGTGTGGAAATGGTATAGAGTTAAATTTATCGCCTAAAAAGGTTAGAAATAATAATAAGTTACAGGGAATACCCAGTGTAAAGATCGATTCTTGATGTAGAAAAAGATTTAACATTGATCGATTTTTATATTCCTTTTTGTAGGTTCACTATTGAAATGGTTAACATCGATATGTGTTTTCGGGTATTGTATTATCTAAAGGTAGGCTTATACATTTAAACTTTCAAATAATTCTTATTGATGGAAAGCACATCCATATTGTTTCGTGGTTTATCGGTAAAGGTTAGCGTGGGGTGTTTAAAGGTTACATTTGATCTAATTTTTCGTTTAAAGTTTAAATATTCATTAATGTTTTCGGTTTGATCAGATTATGTAGATTAAATTGCATTCATGCAAGTGTTTCTATCATCACCATCATCACTTCATAGTGTGTTCTTGGTTCATTTCTCATGAGAGTAATGTACAGCTTTGCAAATTAACACACATAATACATTTTTCTTGCTTCTTGGGTCTTATAAATATGAACTTTATCTGTGTTACATGATTCTTTAATATATGTAATTGTCATTCATTGCATATGATAGATAGTATTGTTACACAATTTTTAAATCCACCAAACATCACAGTCATGTAAAAATGTTAAATCCTTAATAACTATTTGTAGACATTGTGATCGAGATAAAGATACCACTTTTATTGCTTACTCTTTGAATTTTGCACGATCATTGATATGTCATGGTAGGGAAAGGAAAGCGGGTTGTTGATCCCAGTTGAGCAATTGATCTAGTATTATTATCTTAGATAAACCAAGACAACAATGTATAGAAGCTGACTTGTTACAAACTTAATTAATATGCGGAATTTATTGATTAACTTAAGAGGAACACAAACACAATAATATCACCAACTAAACACTTCAATATATTGAATACGAGCACTCTGAATAGTGCTAGGGTTTTGCAACCTTGAAGTGAATACAATGCTAGAATAATTCGTANCATCGATATGTGTTTTCGGGTATTGTATTATCTGAAGGTAGGCTTATACATTTAAAATTTCAGATGATTCTTATTGATGGGAAGCACATCCATATTGTTTCGTGGGTTATCGGTAAAGATTAGCGTGGGGTGTTTAAAGGTTACATTTGATCTAATTTTTCGTTTAAAGTTTAAATATTCATTAATGTTTTCGGTTTGATCAGGTTATGTAGATTAAATTGCATTCATGCAAGTGTTTCTATCATCACCATCATCACTTCATAGTGTGTTCTTGGTTCATTTCTCATGAGAGTAATGTACAGCTTTGCAAATTAACACACATAATACATTTTTCTTGCTTCTTGGGTCTTATAAATATGAACTTAATCTGTGTTACATGATTCTTTAATATATGTAATTGTCATTCATTGCATATGATAGATAGTATTGTTACACAATTGTTAAATCCACCAAACATCACATTCATATAAAAATGTTACATCCTTCATAACTATTTGTAGACATTGTGGTCGAGATAAAGGTACCACTTTTATTCCTTACTCTTTGAATTTTGCACGATCATTGATATGTCATGGTAGGGAAAGGAAAGCGGGTAATCCACAAGTCAAACCTAAAGTGATAATTCTTTTAGAGACCTCAACAGCTATTGATTATCATTCTTCTAGGTGCATAGTTTGAACTTTTTTGATATTTTTAATGTTGTGATCTTCTGTTCTTATTTTGTATGAAGAGCCAGTATAGCAAAATCTTATATTACTTGAAAAAAGCCATCATTATATAATTACTTTTCCTTACCTAAAGGAATACTTAAAATGGGCACGTAAGTAAATTGGTTACTACGGATAAACGGGTGTCAAAATGGACGGGGTGACCTATAATTACTTTTTTTTTGGTTTTTTAATTAATTACTCCATAATAACAAATGTGTCGAAATGCACAGAGTAGTAGCATCACAGTAAAGCTTGAACCAGAATGAACAAAGGGGTGCAGACGTAACAAGTACCAGAAAGAATGATTCTCGTTCAGATAGTTGGATATGCACATACTGGAAAGACTCATTCGAGTGTTGGTTACTATAGTTTATTTTTTGTTAACTTAAGTTTTCTAACAATATTTTTAAGGCTTGCTCGCCAATTGAACGGGCTATACTTTGATACTTTGTTCTTGCATACCTCTTTAAAAAAATTTCTCTCATATTTGATAACTATTTATTTCTTTTTTTCTTAATGCATTCAATAAAAAATTTGGAGTTTTCCGAATTTTTTAGTCATTACTTAATGAGACCCCGCATTAAACTTGGAAAAACATATGGTTTAGGTTGTGTAATGGGTCAAATTGAGCACTTTAACAAACTGGTGTATTGTGAAAAAAATGGATTGACCCATTATATTTAGGATATCGAAGTAACCATAACAAAAATAACTATCCTAAATTTTACGAGTGTGGTTCATTTTTTATGTTCCCTGGTGAAGGAGAACATAAAACAACATCATTCGGTCAAATTCGTTAACTTAAATTTTTTATTCTTGCGTACCACTTTGAAAGTTTTTTCTATCATATTCGATAACATTTAAATGATAATAAAAAATAAATAACGTAAACTTATACATTTTTAACAATAATAAAAAAACACCGTACTTAAAAAACAAATTTTTGTTAAGTAACACCATCAAAAGTAAAATTATAAGACATGCCCGCCCATCGGGCGGGCTTTGAAGTCGTGTGTATATATATATATATATATATATATATATATATATATATATATATATATATATATATATATATATATATANATATATATATATATATATATATATATATATATATATACTAGTAGTCATGGCCCACCCAATGGGCGGGCATATTTTGTGATTTGCACTAATCATGTGATTTTAGTTGTATTTACCTTTTTAATTTAAGTAAACTACACCGTTCGTCCTTGTGGTTTGCGTTGACCGACGAGTTTGGTCCTTTGACCAAAAAAAGTGCACCATCCATCCTTAAGTGCGAAACGTTATGTATCGTTGGTCCTTAACTCTAACGGACTTCAGTAACGGTCGTTAACTGTCCACGTGTGATACCCACTTGAGGGTATTTTAGTCCTTTTACCCTTAACTTTTAACTTTATCTTCTTCTTTTAATTACCTTCGTTTCCAACCTATCACCATACGCACACCATCTCTAACAATCTTCATCTTCATCACCACCATTATCACCTTTACAATCCCCATAATCAACACCCGAAAACACTGTGCCAAAACTCACAAATACCAATCACCTACCATCATCATGTTCACATAGATCTAACATAACCAACACCATTGCTCCCGCCACAGCGCGTCCATGCTACCACTGCCAGCCCACCTCGCCATCACTACAACCACCACGCCGCCACCACCATCATCTACACGACTACACCACAACATAACCTACCACACTACCACATCTTGACGATAAAACCCACTTGTAGTTACATATGCTAAAACATACATAAAATGATAAAACCCACTTGAATGTCAACAATAATGGCGATTTTCACCCAGATCTGTGGTCGAGTCTTGCTTCTCACACAAACCCAAATGTTGGGGATTTTTGTTTAGTGAAATTATTTTGGAGTTGTTGACGTAATGATGATGATTTCGTGTTGTTGATGACGTTATCGATCGTAAAGCTGTTAATGTTAAGTGATTTGATCATTATAACAATTGAACTGTTGAAGTTGAGGACGTCATTGATTAATAACGTGTGGATCATGTAACAGTTTCATTCTAAATAAAGTTTTACCAGCTAAACTAGAATATCCATAGATTATATGGTAGTTCTTTTTGTTATAATATAATTGTGTTGATGTCTATGACATCATCGATTTAGAATTTGTTGATGTTGAGTAGTTTAATATAGATCGTATAGTTTAGTTGAAAGAATTTGTAAATTTTTAGAGGTTTTTGTGTAGATTACAATAGTGGTATATGGTTTTTGAATTGGGTATTTTGATTTGATTTAATTCTGGGTTTTGATTTAATTTGAAGTTGATTGTGATTTTATAAAAGATGATGAATAGAAGAAGACTGGTGGTTGACTGTTGGTTAGTACGGTGGGAGATGAAGATGAATAAAAAGAGAAGATGAAATTAAAAATAAAAAGTAAAAGACCAAAATACCCTTATGTGGGTATCACCTTTTGCCACCTAACGAAAGTTAGTAAGCACCGTTAGATTGAAGGACCAACGATACATAACGTTTCGCACTTAAGGACAGATGGTGCATTTTTTTCGGTCAAAGGACGAAACTCGTCGGTCAACGCAAACCACAAGGACGAACGGTGTAGTTTACTCTTTTAATTTTTTGGATAATAAATTAATGTTTTGATTTTACTATAGCGAATGAATTTATATAATGTATAAATTACGTTTATATTTATTTTTTATATATAAGATGAATATCTACGGTATATTCCTAAAAAAAATAGATTAGTATTTTGTCTTAGCATTTAATGTATTTAAAGGCAAATATAAATATATTTCATGAGTCGAATTATTTAATACAATTTGATGAGTCGAATTGTTAAAAATAACAAATGCTCTTGAGGAAGAAGACGTTGATGACGCCCAAACATCAATTTGTTTTAAAACTAACATCAACAAATATATGAATGTCTAATGTGTTGTAGATTTCTTCCCCAAATAATTATGTAAACTTATTTTTATTTGTTGGTTTATTAATAATGTACATGGTATAATCAAATGATTGTTTGCTAATGCCTAAATAGAAAATAATGTACATACTAACTACCTGCTTTGAGATGGCCATATAACTATAACAACTTACTTAAATTAGGAATAAAGCTTTTTTATATACAACATTTGGCATTTAGTTTGTGTACTTGCCTTCTTCATCACAATAAACAATTTTCAATACTTTTTAAAGCTTCTTTATATACAACATTTGTCGTTGAGTCTGTGTAGTTGCCTTCTTCATCACAACCAAGAATTTTCAACCCTTTTATGTTTTTGACTTGAGATACCGCGACGTATAGCTGACCATGTGAGAATACTGGCCGTTGAAGAAACAATCCAACTTGGGTCAAAGTCTGGCCTTGAATTTTGTTAATAGTCATTGCAAAACAAACAGCGAGTGGGAACTGTCTGCGGTTAAATTTAAATGGCATTTTATTGTCTGATGGGCTGAGAATCATACGGGTTATTGCACAAATTGTACCAACACAACCACCCGATATAATCCTGTCTTCAACTACGTTTGTACCCAGTCGTAGCACCTGAAGCCTGGTTCCATTGCATAATCCAGCCATTTGGTCAATGTTCTTATGCACGTTACCGGTGCTCCTACTTTCAATCTTAAAGAATGTTGAGGAAGACAGGCTACTCGAATACTATTCAAGAAATCACTTGTGTATAGCTCCTCATTGAAATTTTTCGATCGTTAATCATATCAACCAATTCGTGTGTAGGAGCAAGAATGGCTCTTTCTTGGAAGTATCCTGATGTGTAAAGATTATCTTTTAAATTTGGATATACTTCTTTAATTATTGTAGCAACATGGTCGTCTGAATCAGGTATTAACATATTATCAGGGAATTTGACCATATCTTCACAATCGTTCTTGTCTCCAACTGTTCCATTGCCAATTGATAAGATCCAGTCAGCAAAATCTTGTATTTCTTTTCTTTCTGCAGAAGTTTTGCCTGTTTGCAATCGCATGTTGACTGTTAGTGTCAGGACGGTGTAATGTTGCCACAAATATGAAGAATTGATTGCCGCGTGTACAACATCGCTTCTAGTTCCGTTTGTAATTACCGGTAGTATTTTTCGGAAGTCCCCTCCAAATAACACAACTTTCCCACCCAACACTTGCTCGGAAGGTGCGTTTATATCCGGTCTACATATGTCCCTTAAGGTCCTATCAAACGCCTCATAGCAATGCCTGTGTGTCATCGGAGCTTCATCCCATATGATTAGTGCTGCCTTCCTTATCAATTCAGCCAGTTCGCTATCACCTGTTATGTGGCACATAGTGTCATCTACTATATTGATTGGAATTGCAAATCGATAATGAGCTGTTCTACCACCTTCCAGTAATAAAGCTGCAATGCCACTTGATGCGACATTTAACACTATCCCTTCTTGTGATCTAATTGCAGCAGATAACGTCTTGTAAAGATATGTTTTACCCGTACCACCGTAACCGTAAACAAAGAACATGCCTCCTTCTTGTGTGTTAACAGCGTTTATTAACGTATGGTATATATCCTTTTGCTCGTTCGTCAACGATCTGTACATGGTATCATGTTGTCTTCTCAATTCTTCGACGTTGTAGCCTAGTTCAGATGAAATCAACCTATTGTGATTTGACATTGTGTACATCTCGTTCGGTAATATCATGTTTGGTATATTTTTTAAACTTTTGTTGTTGTAAAGGAGCATGTCTTCGATATATGTAAGGCATATGCAATTTTTTTCATTTTCGGTCAGAACCAAGTCTGTAAGAAAAAGGATATGGTTAGGACTCAGCTATAATATTGGGCCTTCATCTTACTTTATCAATTGTATTTTTTTGTTTTTTGACATTTTTTTATTATGTTTACAATTGAAAAACCACATACCTGGATTATTCCTCTTTACGCGCTCTATACGCTCAACATCTTCTGCCAGTACATGCCACGTTTTCTCATACACAACCTCTGGTCGGGACATGCTATCCGTCATTATCAGCATGACATAAAAAGAACGCAAATACTTTCCTGATCCCCAAAGACTGGCTTCCAATAAACCGTCTATGTATTCTTTGTCATCCTCCAATAGGCCGCGAGCTTGACATGCGTCTTTATATGTAGGATACGTAACACCTTCAAACTTTTTAAAGTCAATCCAATCTTGTGCACCTCTAACTTTGTCGAGCAACACTCTTAAGTAGAACCACTCTCCAAATGAAGGAGGTACATGATGTACACGTCCAAGGCACGTTCCTCTTTGTCTCTCCACCCATATCCTCTCTTCTTGTTTCCTGATGAGACGAAAAGTGTTACGCTTTTAGGGGGTCATTTAAGCCCTAATTCGTATAAATGTGATCAAATATTGCCCTAAATCGTTCCTTTTGTCATTTTCGGCACTTTTGAGAAGAATTCTGGAAAACATGCTTATTTGGACGTTTTTGGTGCATAAAAGTGAAGAAAACGACAAAGTCTCAAAAGATGGTGAAATTACAACCTGATGGCGTCAGAGTCACAAGGTGACGCCGTCAGAAAGCCTTGACAAAAGAGTGGAAACCAATTATCAAATGACGGGCCAGAAAGAATTTTGGATTTAACACCTGACGCCGTCAGGTGTTAGGAAAAGTAGGCCGTCAGGAGCAAAGTTAAAGAGTGACGGCCCATAAGGTTTTATAAGGTGACGGCGTCAGAAGTGGATCTAGGCCATCCGAGAACGCTAACGGCGGTGAGCTGACGGTGTCAGACCTTATAACCTGACGCCGTCAGAATGTAAAATCTATATATAGTTTTCTAATTTTCATTCATTAGTATGGAACTTTGTGGAGAACTTTTAGGGCAAAACCCTAGGACGAATTTGCTGTAACTTTTAGGGTTTCCAACCCTTGGAACCCTCGTGTTTAATTAAAGATAAGTCTTCACTTTAATTTAATCATCATGTCTATGTGTTGGTTAACTGTCTATCTTGCTTGTCTTTCAATTAACATGTGTAGCTAAATTCTCTAGTGTTTGCTTAGATCTAATGAAAACTAACTATTAATTATTGGTTAATTAGTGTGTGTTGTTGTTTGTTGGGATGATTGTTCCATCAATGTTAGGTTCAAGAAAACTGGCCAACCTCCTTTACGGTAACATGCTTGAACGTCTTGAGAAACATGTAGCCAAGGCATACTAGGCTATTAAGGTAGTATTTAACGCATGAACCACTATTTACAATCCCTATGGTTGTGCCGTGCATGGCATAGGGGGAGATAAGAGCTCATAGAATTGGAGAGATATGTATGCCACTCCATGAGTTATTAGGAATACACCCTTCATCCACACAAGTAACACACATATCAATTAACCGGTAAAAGATAGTTAGGGAGTAATGAAATCTAAGTAAACACAACTTTCTCCATACTGTTTTCACAACCACAATAGTTTTAGTTTATTTATTTTCTTTTGCAATAGTAGTTACATTGGGTTAGTTGACTAACAACTAATTCCGCCCTTCTTCTAAAAACGAGATTTTAATTGCTTTCATAAAAATATAAAAATACAAAAAAGAATCCTCCTCCACCCTTAGACCTATAGACTAGATTTCTAACCTAACGAACACTATTCCCTGTGAGAGAACGATCAATCCCCTGTACTTACTAATATCCTATACTACTATGGTCAGGTACACTGCCTGGTGGGGTTGTAAGCCTCTTGAGATCCCTTGAGAGGTAAAACCTGTTGTAAGGTCACAAAACCACGCATCAAGTTTTTGGCGCCGCTGCCGGGGAATAGTTATTGTTTAGGTAGGAATTTTTATTTCTTTAGGTCTACTCGCTAGAATCCTTTCTAGTGAGATTTTTATTTTCTTTTTCTAGGTCTTCCTTAGTCTATGTTATTTCTTTGTTCATTTGTTCGTAATCTCTTGTAACCCTAGCATGAGTAATATTGATCATTTGATCCCTGTTATTCGTGTGTTTCGCCGTAGGAACTTTCAACTACCCGTCCCCGCCCCTATTGTAGAAGACAATAACCTTTCACCCGACCACCACTTTGGCAACAATTCTGATATGGATGACACTAACCATGAAAATGGACCTTTTTATTATTCGGATTCCGATGAGGACTTAGGTGATGGTGAAGTAGTTAATGATGTTGGGAGAGAGGAAGAGGCTTATCATATTAGGTATGTTAACCCTAAAACAAAAATTGAAAAAGACAGCCCCTTTAATATGCAATTCCCTTGTAAGATTGGATTTAGGAGCTTTGACGCTTACCTTAACTCATCTTTGCCCATGAACATAATCTCGCGTGCCGAATATAATAAAATCATGGTAAAAGAGTTTGAATACAACGGGAATAATATTGTTGCTAGGACTAAAACATTGCATGTGTTCGTTGGAAGCTTTGTTTACCTAGTTGACTTTATGATCATGGAGGATCTAGGAGAGCTTATTGATAGTAGTTTAACCCAAGTTGTGTTCGGGAAGCCCTTCAAAAGGCTAACCGGATTAGACGAAAAGCTCATGGAGGGGTTAATTACATTCTCAAATGGGGATGAGGATTTCGTTTACCAAATGCGCCATGCACACCCTAGGTATGAAAACTTTTCTATTGAGGAATGCAATAGGTTTCCCCCCTATAGTATGTTGAGCGAGAACGATATTAGAAAAGGACTTAAGTACCCTCATGAAAAGAATAAGAGGTATTATCGGGGATGTTTGGAACTTAATAATGACTATAAGAAGGATGAAGCAACAATTAGGTGGCTCACGCTTGGATGCGTGAGCATTAGTGACACTAGATAAGCCGGTGACTTTGAGTCTAGCTACAAGACTTGTTAATAAAGAAAAGCGCTTCTTGGGAGGCAACCCATATTTTGTGTGTTTTTGTGTGTTTATTAGATTTTATTTGCTTCCGTATGTAAGTTATATTTCTTTTTATTGATTCATGCTTCAAACTAAATTGTGAAAATGCTTTATTTTATTTTTAACTTCGTCTTAACTACATATAAAGGTATTTTGCAAAAGCTAAGTGTAAGGGAAATCTAAATCGGTTTATATAGAACGAATGAACATGAATCATAACAATGTAATTAGCGTACATATTAGTACTTGTTTGAGTCAAATGCTTGTATCGAGTCATAATGAATTTTTGCAGGAATTCCAGGAATTAAGATCTAGTTTTTCCAGAATTTTTCCGGAAACTTAACATGAGAATTCTGTCAGAGTTTTCTGACGGCGTCAGGATTAACACCTGACGGCGTCAGGTTAAAATTTTCTACAATTTTTGAAAGTTTTGTATTTTTCCGGAAACCTAAAAAGTTTTGTCAATTCTTTAACTTATAATCTCCAGGAATTCTGGAAAATATTCATTCCACAAGCATTATATCATATTATGTAGATTTTACCGCCGATGTTACGCGAGGTTGGCCTTTATCTTTTTCAGGTTAATAGGTTATTTTGGACAAGAAGACGTTTATTATTTTGGAAGGGAAGCTTTGAACGTCCGTCTCTCTTGGAAGATGATCTAACCATGTTACTTCATTATCCACATCAAACGATTCAGGGGAGTATTTGATTTCATTCTTTCATCTTATTTACTTTTACGTCTTTTATTTGAACATTGGGGACAATGTTCGGTTTAAGTGTAAGGGGGGTAAATGAAAGCACCGTTGAGAATACACCTATGCTTGATATTTTGCTTTGTTTGATAGTAAATGTGTAATAAAACCAAGAGGACACTATAGAAAAAGGCTATCCTTGACTCGCATTGCGACTCCAAGAAGAGGTCTTATGAATGCGCGCAAATGCGAGTCAAGGAAATACCGTCATAAACTTCATTGACATCGCATTTTGGCGTCATCCGCTAATGACTCGCACTTATGACCCACGTTGCGTGTATTACCCTTAAAAGCATTTGATCAACTTTTATGACACACCTTTTCTGACATATGTTTTGCGAGTCAACTTTAAAAATCATTTTTTTTATTTTTTCTGTTTTTTAATTGAAAACTCGAATTTACCTCCACTATCAGTATATAATAATGACGACAATATTCCTGGATAATAGGCTTATCAAATTAAGACATTGATCTCATATAGTATCGAACCAAGTACCATTGTTGTTTACCCATTCAAATTATACCTATATTTCATGATCAAGAAAAAATTAGTCGATAATTAGTTAATAGTTTTGACGTACAAACCTACATTTCTATATTCACAAAAAAATCGTCTTCTGCTTAGCTAAAACACATCGGATCTTAACGCTTCTGTCATGGGATACTCAAACACGACCGTCTATCCCTACCAGAATATGCTTCCTGTATGGACTCCACTTGAATGTTTCCAGCTGTACTCGGTGTCATT
>LBNU01018020.1:42303-60266 GCA_014162995.1 Artemisia annua | reverse complement strand
CCCCACTCCCATTCCCGATTCGCCTGATATCATTAGAGCTTGTGGTTCCCAAGTGAGGACTTCCCGGTCGGTCACCCAAACCGGTACTACTCTCACTTGGGCTCGCTTAACTACTTAAGCCTTTACCACTAGACCACATGCCCAATGATTTTTCACATACTTACACAACTTATTTTTTGTTTTCTTGGTTTTAGCCGACTAATATACACATGCTGAGCTAAGTAAACAAGCACAAATAAGGCCTCTCTTTCATAAATTAGCGTTGGCAAGAGGTGGCAATTTGTGTCTAAAGTCATAAAAATGAGCTTCTATGGGCTAATCTGTAAAAGATTTAGGCGCATTTAGCCAAACATTTTTTTTAATGGGCATGTATGACCCTTTTAAAAGTTAAATATGCATTAACGAGCATATGTTTTCTCTCAATTGGAGAACATTGTAATTGTTTTTAATAATAAAAACTATATATATATATATATATATATATATATATATATATATATATATATATATATATATATATATAGTTATTTAAATATAAATGAGGTGTTTAACTAGGGATGGAACGGGCGGGTTGGGGCGCGGGCGCCAATCCCCATCCCAAAGCCCCGATTACCAATAGTTCTCCCAAAACCCGCCCCGGATCCCCATCGGGGGATTAATCGCTGGGCGCCCCGTGGTGGGGCGTTGATGGTCCCCCAACCCGGCCGTATTAATCGGGGACTTATCGGGCGCCGTCATCTTTGGGTGTTATTCTCGACCAAAGCCGCAACCCATTTCACATTTACTGTTATTTTATCCTTAGCAATAACGAACCTCATTAATAATCAATTAGAAACAAGGTCTTATTAAATTTCAATGATAATATTATACGTAAACAATGATACATTATACCATAAAAAATTAAACTTAGAAATATGACACAAATGAGTTTCTATAATAACAATTATGCCATTGCTTATAAATCTTAAAAAAACTAACAATTTATAGTAATATTTTTATTACGTAAATACTAACAAAATATTATAATATGTATAATATATTTATATATATGTATATTTTAATCGGGTGGGGCGGCGGGGCGAGGCATTGCCCGCTCCCCGCCCCCAAACCCAATTAAAATCCTCGTTTAATCCCTAACCGCCCCGTAACCCAATTAGCATGGCCCGGGCCCCGCCCAATGTATGTCGGGATTTCGGGGTTCCCCGCTCGGGTTCGGCGGTTTTTTTGCCATCCTAGATCAACGCTCAATGTTATAAGGAATTGCTTTAGAAAAGTACTCAAAAAGACGAAAAAAAATCTCAACTAACACCTCACTTTATATTTAAATAACTAGTATAGTATATATATATAATATATATATAGTATATATATATAATAATATATTATTTATATATATATATATATATTATTATAAAAACAATTATTCAATGTTCTCCAATTGAAGAGTAAACATATGCTCGTTAATGCCGTATTAACTTATTAAAAAGGTCATACATGCCCATATAAAAAAAATGTTCTTGGCTAAATGCGCCTAAATCTTTTACAGATTAGCCCATAGAGTCCATTTTTATTGACTTTAGACACAAATGCCACCTCTTGCCAACGCTAATTTATGAAAGATGAGGCTTATTTGTGTTGTTTACTTAGCTCAGCATGTGTAATTAGTCGGCTAAAACCAAGAAAACAAAAAATAAGTTGTGTAAGTATGTGAAAAAATCATTGGGCATGTGGTCTAGTGGTAAAGGCTTAGTAAGTTAAGCGTGAGCCCAAGTGGAGAGTAGTACCGGTTTGGGTGCCGACCTGTGGGATAGTCTCACTTGGGAACCACAAGCTCTAATGATATCAGGCGAATCGGGAATGGGTGGGTTATCCCCTAAGGATGAGGCTCGCGGTTGATTTTTGCCCTGAGGATGCGCACTAACTCGAGCACAACTTAACAACTAACATCAACAACTACCGCGTAAAAAAAAACTAATAAAAAAATTAAATTAAATTATGTGAAATAGTTATCTTTCTAAAAAAAAAAAAAAAAAAAAAAAAATACAGGAAATATAACATTTCTAGAATCAATAATTAAACTTAAATAATTAGAATAAAAAAATAGTAAGTTGAATTCCATTCTGACCACGTGACGTGTATAAGTACCCAAACAATAAGCTTGCAAAGGTCTGATTCCGACAACACGCCTTCGTGTGGCATAATCTCATAAACAACATTTCCTTATACATTCACACGACCAACTTGTTGCTATTCATCTTTCTCCCCCCTTATTAAAACGATACACATTTTTCTTCAACCAGTCATTATATAAGTTTGCTAACATCATCAACACTGACATTCCAACTATGGAGGGTTGGATGAAAATGTCCGACTTGGCCTAGAAGATTCCCGGTTGGCAGGTACCGCCGAATCCTCAACATGAATGAAACTATTTGTTTCATGTTTGTTATGTTTGTAATGATTTTTCTTTTTTTTGTACCGAGGTTCTTTGTTTATAAAAGAGGGAAATAAGACATTATGGCGAATACGCAACTCGATAGGACATCGGTTCATAAACAATATTGTCCTAATGGTATAAAATTATCCGTACCCGCTGAGATTAACGCATTAGCGAAGAAACAAGCCATGTGGAAACACCTAGTTGCTACTGTGCGTAGAATTGATAAAATGGACCATTATATATTTCTAGCATAGCTGAATCGCAATCTATGTCCGAATAATTTTCAACCTATAATGCCTGTGTCATGGGATGTGGTTTATACTTTGACGATGAGACATTGTTTAACTAATGCCAATTATATATAGCACTATATTATAAGTTATAATACTTGAGTTGTTTAATCTGTATATAAAACGAATTAATATACCGTACTTTAATCACTCGAATCCGCAGTTCTAATTTCTGTTTATGAGTATGTTTGAACTTAATACACTCAGTGCGGTTCACCTCGCTCAGAATTAATTTTGTGGATAATAACTTCTTCTGCATAACTTGACTGAATACTATGCGAATACTGCGGACCTTATGCTAAGTTGATTCTCTTAAAGAAGGAGATTCTACCTTTATAGCCGAATCTCAAATAATGTAAAAGTTTCGTAATCTTAGATAAGAAATTAGCAATCCCACATTATATTAAAATGAAATTATCATGAGTACTTACTTATTCTTTAGGTGGCATTTTAACTCATTTAATCCCTACTGAGTGGTAAATATAGAATTCTTGTTCGTGTATTTGCCGTAAATATATTTGTCTACCAATATTCAAAAACGGTAATATATAGGAGGTCTCTTAAACAAGATTTAACTAAAAAATAATGGTCGTGAGGTGTACAAATAAAAGTCTCCTCAATATATCACCAAGATGAAATACAAAATGCCTTAAATATATCTTCCTACATATAAATATATCTATATGAAATGTTTAATCATCTCATTTTTCAATAAGTTTAATCTATCAAGATTAATCTGTACAAGTGAGATAAACAGTAGCATTTATGACATTAGAAGATTATATTGTATGAGGCAGACACAGGCCAAAACAAAAAACTAGTTATTGACTCAGAGTATTTTCATTCAACACAAATACTATAAAGACCTCTAACTTATTCTTTTTGCCATTTTTGACGAATAATAGTTAAAATTAATACGGCTTAACCCATTTCTATAAGTTTACCTTCACGCCAAACTACACAAGTAGTATAAAAGAGAATCTAAAAAGTCACCCCACACACCACTCCTTTGACCTGTTCCAATACAATAATAGAGTGAAATACCCCTCGAGTTGCCAATCATCCTAAGACCACAGAATAGGATATAATGAATTAATTTATACCAATTGGACAATATATTTTCAAATCATAGTAAGCTTAGACATATAAGTGAAACACCTGTAGCTTCACCGCCATTCTTGTGCA
This sequence comes from Artemisia annua, assembly GCA_014162995.1. NCBI lineage: Eukaryota > Viridiplantae > Streptophyta > Magnoliopsida > Asterales > Asteraceae > Artemisia > Artemisia annua. The sequence continues at coordinate 56,351 of LBNU01018020.1, read as the reverse complement.
AGCGGGCCGATGATCTACCAGTTTTAAGCTGGTACAAACGTCTCAATTGATTCTATACCTTATATCAAATAGTTTACACAGGCTTGTATCCATATTCCAGCCACTAAAGGTATTATTCTCCAACAATAAAAATACATGAGTATACAACAATTCACTGGGGGGTTCCCCCAATTGTTTGATCCGTACCCATTTAAGCTCGTGCCCATTAGGGCCCGATCCCGTTTATACTCGTGATCGGAGCCCGCTTGAACCACCAGTTTTACCACCTCGAGCGCGGTTGCCACACTTATCTCATTATTTTCTTTAGCAAAACTTAAAACCATAAACCTACTAAATTTATGGGAATAATCACACACCAGGCCAAAGAAATAGTATATTTTTTTATTCTGTAAATCCCCTGAGGATAATATTTTATTTGAAGTACATGGACAAACGCACTTATATATATCTCTATCCCAACGGCTCAATTAGTATAGTTAAAAATCTGTGATAAATAATAAGGCAATTGTAGTTTGTAAACATTTCAAATAAACTATAGAATATAAATAAAAAGGCGTCGCTTACTCACCTAACCTTTAAATATGTGTGGTGTACAATATTTTTCCACAATATCACATAGGCTAATGGTGTGTTTGATTACCACTTAATGAGATAATTCAGCACTTAATAGTAAAAACTTAATCGGTCATAGCGTTTGGTTGGAAAATAATTGGTCACTGAATGACAAAATATGCACTAACCGATTCTGTTGACAAGGTATGCAAAATGATCCAGTGGACCACACATTCCTTCAATTACCCTTCTCTCCCTTCCACGTGATCTTCTTCCCCTGCTATTCAATTTGAAAAACAATTAAAATTTTATTTTACAATACTTTATTTTATATTACAATACTTTTTAATTGAATTCGGTCGACTAGTCGGTATATATTCGTTGGTTTGATACTACATACGTATGCTATGTAAGAAAATATTGAAATGGATAGCCTTATATTGTTAAGTTTACTAGTTATAATACCCGCGCACGCGCGGGTTTTTTTTTTAATTTTTTGAAATAATTATTTAAAAATTTTAATCCTATTGTTAATTGCATCTTATCTATATTTTTTGTATTTATCTTCTACTTGTGTTGTGGATAAATATAAAATGTTACTTAATAAGAAAATAATCTTTTTTTTAAATAAAATTATTACTAAATAAGGTATGGTTCCAATTTTTTTGAAATGAAAAATTCCCAATAGGAGTTTTGTTTTATTATATAAAAGATTAGTAAATTATTCTTTGTATAGTTAAGTTATAAAATATACGAGTAACATTATTTTCAAACATATTAAATGAGATCGGAGGGTTAAAACGGTAATTTTTTTTATACAGAAGACACTCAGAATTTTATCAAATAGTTATTTGCATTCAGAAACATGTTCACTCAGCACATTTGAATTATTCGGAAGCATAGATTCATTCAGTGCTAAATTATTCAGTTTTATCAAACAGCCCAAGATATGTTCATTTGTTTGTAAGCGTAATAGGAGGTATAAATACATATTTTTATGAACGAGTCCCTATGAGTTGCGACTCGATAGGTAATTCATTTGGATTAACATCTTAATTCTTAAATTTAAAATATTGTATTATTAAACTTTTATCAAAAGTTAATATTACCAATGAACATATTGTTGCACTATGTATATCAAAGAAACTTTGAAGTTTCTTGCGGAATTTTGCTTAAAGCTTTGCATATATAGTACCGCAAAACCTCATCAATATAATTGGACGTGACATTCATATCTCTCTATAATTGTTTAGTTTTCTTAATTGTTCAAAGTTACACTCTTATACGTGCCATGAACAAGTTTAATATACAAATGGTCTTATGATTTGATAATTTGATATGGTCATCAAAAGAATATCCGAGACGATATGTAAAAGTACGTGTAACACATTTATTTATTATTTATTCGAGAAATCAAGTCCACTCATGCCATGAACTTGTAGAAACAAAGTAACAACAAGCATGTTTTATTCTAAAGTTGACCCATTAGCGCGCGTGCTTCATCCCACATCATTTGTAACTCTCGTACATTAATGAAACCCTGCACCATCAAAAGAATATAGTTACAAATTAGCACAAGAATGTTAGTAACATCACATATCTGATAATACTNATAAAATCAAACAACACATAGAAATATTGAATGATTAATTGATTACTTATCTTCAATGTAACATGAGAGATCCAAGGGTATAAAACCCTTAAAAAAGCTGCAAAAATCGTCTAGGGTTTCTCCCCTTAAAAGTTCCACACTCTTTGATGATCAAATAAATGATAAAAATGATAAAGTAATGAAATAAGCCTACTAATCTACTGGAAAAACACCTACCTAAACCCTAAAATTGGACCTAGGGTTGGGGGCTTACAAAAAGTGAAGTTATGATGTTGTATTTATAGCTGATTTTCTGTAATGGCTTCACTTGGGTGCAAAATGAATCCGGGCACCACTAGCATTGCCAACACAACTATCACGATGCCTTTCATCTTTTATCTTATGTTACAGTACTCAAATTTTCTTTTGTGTATGGTATCTAAGAGAGGTAGCATGCCAAATTTATGGGGGGGGGGGGCATGAACGCATGCGACGATTGAAGATAAGGGTCCGATAAGTGGCGGCATTAGTGTCTTTTAGTCATCCGAACATACAACAAGCGCATGAGATACATTTATTATTACTTGTCTTGTTATCGTTTTAAGCCGTATATCTCTTGTATGACGTTTGTACCTCGTCTATTTTAAGTTGCACTTCTAACAATAGTGAAGTTAGTGATACTTTTTTAGATGTCTTGAAACTCTTTTTCTGTTTGAGCTGTAGATGTTGCATCATGTATTCAGGGTTGTTGATGCTTTGCAGTAGTGAATAATTTGCTTGATGTTAGATTTATAAAATTTTGGGATGCTATATTATTTTGCAAAAATTTCTCAAGCCAGATCTATTTTAACTCATCCAGTTTCCCGAAATCCATCTATACGATGGAGACCAAATGAATAGAGATTTTGGTACACAAGTCAGTCATTTGTATTGAATAGAAAGGCGATATAAAACATATAGAACGAACAAAAAATGGATTACGAGCTACCAATTATGTATCCATACTAATAACATTTGCAACCAAGGAAGAAAACGAATACGGAGTATAATTTGACCTAAGGTTGGTTAGTAGAAAGTTCGACTTTAGAAGTTTTTTTGCCATATGCGCGAATGGTTTGTTTGGTGACACTGATGTACATGCATGAGGGCGTGTAGATTGTGCAATTGTACGCGATATCACATAAGTCACAACTTTAAGGGTCTCAAAATGTATACTTGAATTTCTTTTTAGATATCAAAGTTCATGTTCAATAATTTTTTTAGCAATCTATGATTTTAGAGTTAATTACATAATATATCTTTGTGGTTTATATACACTTTTTCACCTTTCATCCTAACACTTCAAAATTACATCGCTCGTCTATGTACTTGACGTTTTGTTGCGGAATAGTCTTTAACCGAAAAAGCGATAGTGTTTCTCTACTAAGTCCTCCATGTGCATGTACCACATGCCATTGAAATGACCAAAATGCCCTCATGTGACCAGGGCCGGTCCTGAGCTATGTGATGCCCTGGGCGAGATGGGAGAAAAATGCTCCTATTAAATGTAAATAAATAACAAAATTTTTTTTATGAAAGGTAGTTCCTTAATCCTTACTTCATCTCCTATTAGAGGCAGATCAATGATTTTTCTTCTTGCTCAAAAAGTCATTGAAATCCTTTGTCTTATTAAAAGAATAACTTGTTTTTTCCTTAATGACTTGAAGATTTTCAACTCATTTGAGGAATCACTTGAGCAAAACCCTCTCTTACACAACTTATTGATCATATTAATAACATAAAAAATAAAAAGCTTTACAATGACTTTTTAACATTGGAATAGAGTTTTAGAGGTAGAAGTTAGTGAATATATGATTTGACAAAGAAAATGTATTTCATAGGTAAATTGCATTAATCAGGTTAAATACAACACTGTCAAGTAATTTAAGATAATTATATTTTTATCTAATAAATGGTACAACTTTTAAATTATAAGACATAGTATAGGATAACTTTTTTCTCAATCTTGTTATTTGTCATTATTTTTTACTCATAATATTAATTTAAGCTCAAAGACTTCTGAGTAAGAATTTGTGGATCATCTCTTATTCTACGAATAGAGAATAACCAAAAATGTGAAGAAAGAGTTGTCTTTGAGTCACACAATAAGCATATACGTATAAAAACTATATAAGAGCATCCACAATGATGTAGCTTTTAAGAAGTTTATAAAATTATAAAATAATCAATTTATAAAGTTTTTGATTTTATAAACTTTTTTTTTTTTTTTTCTCGCTTTATGTGTGAATCTTTTCTAGTTTATATAGTGCTCCATAATTACAAAAGCATTAAATTTATAAAAATGTTCAAGATTTGACATTTTTGTTTCACATATACAGTACATGAAACATGAACTTACTATAGTTAAAACCAAATATAAAAGATTTTCTTTTATTTTAAACCTTTTATTAAAACTTATATTGTGAATGCCCTAAGTAATATTAGATTGAGATACTAAATGAAATGTATATATGTGAACAAAAATGGCCAATCACTAATTTCTAAATAACTGATGTAGAAATTTGTATTATCGTATATGGTGTTTAGGTGGGAACGGGGTGTTTTGTTTATATAGGATAGACGAAGGGTTTAAGTTGTAAGTAGTTTAGTCTTCTTCAAATAAAATAAAGTAAAATTGAGAAATATCAAAAGAGAATGTTGAAAAGTCAAAGCATCTACTCCCTCTTTCACTTTATCTAACGTTGTTCCTCTTCTTCCATGAAAATACATCAATTTTTATTCTTTCTTTCATGTATACAAATCAAAACTTATGATGCCCCCTAATGTATGTGATGCCCTGGGCAGTCGCCCAGCTCGCCCATGCCCAGGGCCGGGCCTGCATGTGACTTACACTTGGGGACTTAGTAAATAAACACTAACTGTTGTTTGGTCAAAACACTAGTATGCTACAAAACTTCAAGTACAAGGATGGGCGCTGTAATCTTTGAAGTTTTAGGACAAAAGGTGATAAAGTATGTAAACCAGAAGAACGATTTATGTAATTAACTCATGATTATATTTTGCAAATCTCTATTACTCTACTTTAAGTGAACTAAAGTGACGAAAATTTAGAGTAAAAGTTGATGCTAGGTCAAAAAATTTGGTTTTATAGGTAACTTTGTAAGAAATTAAAATCTCTAAGTTTTTTAATGTGAGTAAACACTTTCCTTAGCATGTTGCTAATTCGTAATAATAATCGTTGATTCGAAACAGATAAGTTAATCAGTATTTTTTTAGAACGGAATTTAAATATAAAAGAAAACTAGCAAGGAGCTAGAAAAAATTACAATTGGTTTTAAGCAAATCAGGCCAAATTAAACATTTAGAACCTCTACAATTTAACCAAGTAAAATAACAAAGATCAATACTGTCAAACAAATCACATTTCCTCATTCATTGAAAGTTTAAATGTGATGGAGTTCCTATACTTCCAAAGGGTCCACCAAACTCTAGCAGCGATCACTTGTAACCGAGACTTCCCATCACTTGATAAATGGAGATTATCAAACCAAGACTTCCAACTTGAATGGGAATACATAACAAGAATAGACATGTCGCTACGGACCAAGCGCCAAATATGTAATGCAACATCACACGTATAAAATATATGATCATTCGATTTCATACCGTTGGAACATACCGGACATGAAATAGATTGGATTTCCGGCCCTCGTCTTGAAAGATTTAACCGATGCGGAAGTCTATCCAAATTAAGGAGCCATAAGAAAATATTCGCTTTCTTAATCACGATCTTACACCGCATGGTTGAAATATCCAAAGTTGGTAAGATTGCATCATCAGTTAATCAGTATTACATGTTGCTACTTGCTAGAAAATACTACTCATATAATTTTTTGTCTATAAACTCTAATAAAGCATGCATGTTACCAACCAAATCTCAACCCATCTAAATTTAAGATTCATACAATGAACACACGGCTTTTAATTTTAAAATAATTTAATTTGTTTTCTCTTGTATTACTCCTAATTTACACATACTTAAAAACACACTTTTTTTTTGGAAAGAGTTACATGTTTCGTCTCTATGATGTATCAATAATCACACTCTTTGTCTCTATTCGATTTTAACTACATAAATAATCTTTAATTTTTAAACTATTTGCATTAATAGTCTCCCTATTTTGAAAAATAAGGACTATAAGTTTAATAACGGTAGGGACTATCCGTGTAATAAAAAACTATTGATTATTACACATATGATCACTATTTTTTTAAAATAGGGATTATTGATGCAACTAGTTTGTAAATTAGGTATTGGTGTTATTAAAATCACAGTGAAAGGGTGTTTTGAAAAAATGGAAAAAATAAAATAAAATGGTAGGTGGGTGAAGCCCAAATGGTATGCTATGAGTGAAGTGGTGTTTTTTTGTGTGAGTGTTAAAAGTGAGGATGCTGAAGTGGCACTGAAAAGTGGGAAATGACATGTTATGATACGCCATGCTCTTATGAAATGTTGTCTGTTTTAAACGAGTAAGTTGGCTGCTGCGCATTGCGGCGGACCCGATTTAAGTCTGATATTCTTTCAGAACAATTTTGGGTATAAAGTAATAAAATCGATATGCTGTTTTTGTATGATGTTTGAAGGAAGGTTTCGTTACGAAGTTAATGGATTTGTCGAAGTATGCTATACTAAAGTTACATATTTGTTGTAAATTACTGATAAGAGATAAAATAAGGTTAAATGATTCTGACATAGAACACATTGCCTCAATTGACACCGATATATAACATACACTCATGTATATATAACATATACAAAAAAAGAAATACACGCTTTACATTTAGCATACAACACAGATGATTATACACTGAAAAACTTGTAAATAAAGGCTGGGACACATCACATCACTTTTCGAGAAGGACAAAAACACTGTAAGAGCCCATCATCATATTTCCTTAGCAGTCAGATATACGAATGGATTGGAGGGACTTGATAGTGTATAGAGCTCCAGCCCAACTGGCTGAAGCCCATACACTAAGAACATGCCCACTAAAGCTAAAGCCTATCATATACTTACTTGGGAAGCAAGTTCTCAGGATAGGCATAAGGCTTGACCAACACAGTCATGTAGTAAAAGACCTATAAACTCATTCCAGGACTGTTACAACGAATAAACAAGTGTCATTACCTCATTTTTACAGAGGTAATGCTGCGAACATCACGCTAGTATATGGCAATCATGCATGAATCATTCCATGCACCTGGTAGAGAGAAGAATATCACGCCATGTGTCATTCTTGTCACTTCATTTGGATGTCCACCACGTGGACTATTCTCAACCATTGATAATGTTTAAGGATTTAAGGGTGACTCGAAAACCCTAAACACATTCCTATAAATAACGGTCTCATTCCCTTGAAATGGACCAAGCCAAGTCAAGTGAATTCTCCCATTCACACATGACTACTCACTTCACGAGTCTTACCTTAACTCGTGACTCCGATCGCATATTGGGGTGCTTACTAAACGTCGGAAATCAAATGAGTGACTATCCTTAGAGGTGGCAAAACGGGCGGGCCGGGCGGGCACGGGCTACGGGCTAAACGGGCTATGGGCTAAACAGGCACGGGCTAAACGGGCGCGGGCCAAACGGGCGCATGTTATACGAATCGCTTTAGAAAAGACATAAAACAACAAAAAAAATCCTCAAACGTAACACCTCATTTATATTTAAGTAACTAAATATACTCTATCCATAAGTTTTTCATTAAAAATAATTTAATGTTCTCCAATTGAGAGAAAAACATGTGCCCATTATGCCCATTTAACTTCTAAATGGGCAATATATGCCCATTTAAAAAAAGAGGGGGTCCAAATGTACCCAAATCTTTTAAAAATTTGCCCATTTAGCTCATTTTTTTTATTTTGGGCACAAATTGCCACCTCTAACTATCCTCATCTCTCAATCTGTATCTTACAGTAAACAATTTGTTAAAAAAAATAGACAAAATTGCACCGTTCGTCCCTAAAGTTGTCAACTTTTGCGCGGATAGTCCTTTTTCATTTTTTTTTTCGCAAATTCGTCCCTGAACTCTTCAAAAATCGCCCGGTTGGTCCTTCTCACAAACGGACGTTTTACCCTTTCCGTAACTGACGTGGCACGTATGGGTATTTTGGTCATTTCACACATGTCCCTTTCCAAAAATAGAGATCGTTTACGTATTTGGTCCCTAAAAGGTTTCTATAAAGGTGAGATCCATAAACTTTTCCTGAAAGTTTAGATTTCCAACAACTCTGCAAAAATATTTCCCGCCCAATCACATAAACATAAAATCATAGAAGTCTCGAAAATCGTCCGACAACTCTGCCAAGAATGGCGTCTCTAACAATGTCCGCACCAACATGGAAGATGCGCAAAAGAGTAGACAAGGTTCCTGCAGAACAGTTGGAGAAGGAATGTGAGAAGGAATATGGTAATGAGTTGAAATGCAGTTGGTTTGAGATTATTTTGCTCTTAGCTTGTGTTTATATATGTTTATGTACTAACTAACTAGGGTTTATGTTGCAGAATTTGATCAGAATTTATTCACCATACGGATACACCACGGAGGTGCATTTGTGCGCTTCCCTGATAGGGATTACGTGGGTGGTGCTGAAGACATCATTGATAGGGTGGATATTGATGTTTTCTCTGTTTTTGACCTAGACCAAATGGTGCTACAGTTGGGCTACACAGGTAAGAATGAGCCTCTGTTTTATCACTATCTAAGTCCAATGAGTACTTTAGACCACGGCTTGTTTCCCCTGTCATGTGATGATGATGTTAGATGTTTGAGTTATCTAGTGGATGGTTTCAAGTTGATAGAGGTGTACATTGAGCACGGTTGTTCTAGGGTTACGGGCAAAACTAGGGCAATAATAGAGGAACTTGTGTCTAGTACTCCACCTAGTGCCCCTAAGGTAAATAAACATCGTCAAATGTTGTCCCTGACATGGCCTGAGAACACTGATAATTTAGCACTTCCAGCCAAGTCAACTCAAGGTACCCATTTTACACAATTGAGTTTGATTGAATGTGGTGATAACCAAAACAATGACCTTCCCCACATTGATTCACAGTTTGGAAGTTTAAATTTAAGTTTCACCCCAGTTGAACCTGCTAGTAAGGAGGTTGTTTCAAAAAAACTTGATGATATAATTAGGATGATGGAGTTTGATGAGAATGAGTTGGATGTGGCTCCTTCATTTAGTTATTTGGATGCCATGAATGTCGACACAACTAGTGGATTAAGTCATGATGAACATTTTGGTATTGGTGACCTGGACTTAAATCTAGGCTTGCCTGTTAACCTAGATGATCCCCAAACAGAATTGCAAGGAGATGATGGTGCAGGGGCAGAAGATGTTGAGGTTGAGCAGGGTGATGGTGCAGGGGCAGAAGATGAACAAGTTGAGCAGGGTGATGGTGCAGGGGCACAAGAGGAGGTTGAGCAGGTTGAGATTCATAATGCAGTGATAGTGATTATGATGGAGGCGCAAGTAACAATGCAGGTTCAGGTGATGAAGAAGAGGCTGCAGTTATGAATGATGAAGGACCCACTGGATTTGAGCCTTGTGTGCAAGTAAATGATTTTCAACTAGCAAGGAATACTCCTGATGTCAGTATTGGCAACGGCAGTGGTGATGAGGTAAGTAAGTATAGACCAACTGGGAATAAAGCTTATGACAGCATTGGTCACTGCAGTTTAGTTGGAGAGGATGTTGTAGGTCCAATAGAAGCTGTTAGTGTTGAAGGTTTTGAGAGTGATCCGGGTTCTGAAGGTGAACCAGATTTTGCTGTTAGGAAACAGATAAGGGATCTCCGAAGAGCAATTGCAGCTGACATGTCAGAGAATCATGTTGTGCAGTATTATTTTTTCAGTGGACAAGACTTTGCAACCGCAGAAGAGGTGAAGGAAAGAATATACATGCATGCAGTTGAGACCAGGAGAAATTTGAAGTTGGTCAAGAATGATGGCCTTAGGATAAGAGCTGTATGTGATAACCAACTTCCTGTGTTTACAGAGTCAGTCTTAGGTGGGCCAACAGGCCCAAGTGTGGCTACAGGTGTTGGGCCTAGTGGATCAACAGGCCCAAGTGTGGCTACAGATGTTGGGCCTAGTGGATCAAGTGGCCCAGTAGGTAAAGGGAGGAAAAGAAAGAGCAATGTTGTTGGAAGTTCTGTTGTTGAAACGGTGTCTAATCAATGCCCCTGGGTGTTGTATGTAAGCAAAGACAAGGTTAGCCAAAACTGGATAGTTAAGACACACAAAGACAAGCACACTTGCCTTCAATCAAGGGAAATCAAACACTGCACTTACAAGTATTTGGCAAACAGGATATATGACCTAGTGAAGATTAATCCAGAGATCCCTGGAAAGGCAGTTCAAGACCAGCTCCAGCGTGAGTTACGTCTTCAGGTTTCTATGGCAAAAGCATTCAGGGCCAAATCTAAAGCGGAAAAAGATGTTGCAGGTGATCACAACCTGCAATATACGATGCTCAGGGACTATATTGGTGAATTGTTGTCTACAAACCCGAATACAACTGTGAAGCTTGCAATCGACAGAGAATCTGCTAATCCTAGTGAGCCAAGAAGGGTGTTTAAAAGAATCTATGTTTGTTTGGGAGCGTTGAAGGAAGGTTTCAAGGCTTGTAAAAGAGAATTGTTGGGTTTGGATGGTTGTTTCATGAAAGGTCCTTATCCAGGACAAGTGTTGGTTGCTGTTGGACTTGATCCTAACAATGGAATTTACCCATTGGCTTATGCCTTGGTAGAAGCTGAAAATAAGAGTTCATGGTCTTGGTTCTTGATGTGCTTGGGTGATGACATAGATCTAGGCCCTAGATCTAATTTCACATTCATTAGTGACAGACAAAAGGTTAGTAACATGCTCCCCTTACTTGAATTGTTGAATACAACACAATATGATTTATTATTTTGCTAACTTGGTTGGTTTGTGCAGGGACTCATTCCAGCCTTAAAATCTGTATTCCCAAATGCAGAACACAGATTTTGCTTGAGGCACATTCATGAAAACATGAAGCAACAGTTCAGTGGATTGGAATATAAGGAAGCTTTGTGGAGATGTGCATCTGTTACAACCCTGGTTGGTTTTGAAAAGTGTATGCAACATTTGTTGGCTTTGAAGAAGGAAGCTTATGATTGGTTGAGGAATATACCAGCTGAACATTGGGCCAGATCTCATTTTTCTGGTAATTCTATATTTTGCCTTTAAAAAGTAAAAACGGTTCAATAGCAGCCATTTATGTCATTTAAGTGTTTCATATGTTCGTGTTATAGGTAGACCAGTTACAGATTTATTGATCAACAACATTTGTGAGGTCTTTAACGGTAAAATTGCTCCAGCAAGAGACAAGCCAGTCATCACACTTTTAGAGTACATCAGGGAATACTGCATGAAGAGAATAGTAGCTGTACAAGATGTAATTGAGAAAACTGATGGTCCTCTAACCCCAACTGCAACTAAAATACTGGCAAAGATTAAGAGCGAGGCTGAAACGTTGCGGGTGATATGGAATGGAGGAGTTAAGTATCAGGTAACAGGGGAATGGGGTGATCAGTGTGTTGTGAATGTTCAGGATAAGGTGTGTTCATGCAGGAAATGGGAATTGACCGGGATACCATGTAAGCATGCTGTTGCAGCCATTTGGAATATGGGACTCAATGGCATTCAAGTTGGACCTCCAGAGTCGTGGGTGCATAGCTGTTATTGGTTGACCACATGGAAGGAAGTATACTCCCACTTAGTAGAACCAGTTAGAGGAAGCAACTATTGGGAGAAGACCACCCATGCAACAGTGTTGTTGCCACCAAAGCATCATGTCCAGGTTGGAAGACCAAGGAAGAAGAGAAGAAAGTCTAAGTTTGAGGATGCTCCGACTGTGAACAATGGAAAACTGACCAAAAGGGGGAGAGTTATTACTTGCGGACTATGTGGTAAAGCTGGACACAACAAGACTACATGCAAAGGACAAGGACAACTTCCTACAAAAGGTATTAATTAGATTGTCAGACTTCAGTTTTCTCTGTTAAAAATTTTGGTCCTTTTTTGAACATGTGTTGTTATGTAGGTCTAAAGAAAGCTGGAGCACGGCAACGTAAGGGTAAAGGGTCTGCTCAAGCTGTTCCTAGTTCAAATGTGCAAGGTGGAGATGTACCTTCTCAAGCTGGGCATAGTTCAACAGTGCATGGTGGAGATGTAGCTTCTCAAGCTGGCCCTAGTTCATATGTGCAAGGAGTATCTGGTGCCTCTCAAGCTGGTCCTAGTTCAACTGTGCAACGAGCATCTGGACATATAGCAACTCAAGGCAGCCAAGCAAATGACAGTCAATGGGCTATCCTTTAGCCATGTTTCAAATTCAGGACAAATTTCATGTTTAAATATTATGGTTGTTATACAAAGTATGTAATGAAAGTCCACATAAGTGGCAAACATCAAAGTCCACACCTGTGGCAATCATCTAAGTCCTTATATAGGCAGACATTCAAGTCCACATATGTGGCAGTTTTCTAAGTCCTTTTATAGGCAAACTAATTTAAGTCCACAAGTGTGGCAATTTTCCCCATATTCCTCTTATGATTGCATGTGTATTGGTTAGTTCACTAACTTGAGTTGTTTTGTGACTTGTTTGACTGCATTTTTTCAACGTGAATGACTTTGGTACAAGACTTATAGATATTTTCATTAAGTTTAACCATCTGGTTTCGTTGGTTATAGTAAACATATTTTGTTTAAAAATGGGTAAGAATCACATTGTGCATGAACTTGGATATCTACACTGATCTTTGACTAGGTAAAGTCAAAAGCATCTAGCAAATGAATTGTTGTAAATCAAATGGGTCATTTGAGAAAGGTTGTCCCTACCTATCCCAAACAGTGAAAGTCAAACATGTGGCTACTTAACACGCCGCTATCTACCACACACTTCCATTTTAGGCCAGTCACTCATCACTGAAAACACTCACTCATAATAGAAGCTAATTTTCCCTGCTAATATAACCATGAACATGACTAATATTGACATGACAACCCTCGTTCACTCATTTGTTGTGACAGAACTTGTTCATAGGCATCACCAGCCAGAGATTCTTAACGACATAAGGAGGTCACACGATTTGGAGAACTATTCAAAAAAGATTATTGCTAGGGTTGGTCGTAGAAGGGAGGTTATAGCTGAACTTCGAAACGTGTCACGTTTGACAAATTTAAAGGACAAATCGAAGAAGCTTAGGAGACTACAGGTTATTGATTTGCGTAAGGCAAGGGCGTTGATGAGAAGGGCAAAGCAAATCCGTGATCGTCTACTAAAGAAGATAGAGTTTGCTGTGAGGGAGACGTATCCGTGACATGAGGGCCTTGTTTGATGTGCGTTAGGGTTGGTTTATTTTGTAAAATTAGAGTTAAGGTTAATCAATGAAATGGATCTTATGATTCAAATTTTCTTTGTATAATGTGATCAAATGAATATTATGTGTTCATGTTTGTTTTAAATTTTTCTCTTTGTATTTGATATGTGATCAAATGCAGCAACCAATTGAATTGTGGTAACTCTCTACTTATGATTACTCAATGAAATTGATCTTATGATTCAAATTTACTTTGTTTAATGTGTTTAGATGGATCTTATGTGTTCAAATATGTTTATACTATGTCAGTGTCATTCATATGATTCACAAACATAAACAAGAAAATCACATTAACGAATCAAAAAAATCAGACAGGTACATGAAAAAAGAAAATATGCACATAATGTTAGAAGGAAGTTTGCACTACCAGTACAAACATATACGTACTGTTATGTATAAGAAAGTTAGTACTGGCAAGTCGATTAAATGATAGT
>LBNU01018020.1:0-32779 GCA_014162995.1 Artemisia annua | reverse complement strand
AGTGTGTAAATACAGACCCATATTTTGTAAATAAACCAGTAAATGCTTACACTTACAATGGTTGGACAGCCAAAGAAACGTCGACCTGGATTCCTGTTTGTCCATGAAGTCTTGACAACAGCGGGTTTACCACATGTGCACACCACCATTGTTGCTCTGTTTTGCTTTTGGGAAGATGTTGTTTTACATACTAACGATATGCACCATGGCCGGGTATATATTTACATGGTTCAGTTGAATACAACAGTCGAATTTTTTACACAACAAGCATGGTTTTGTTAGGGACGAAACATGCTAAGAGTTTGCTAAACGCATGGTTTTGTTAGGGACAAAACATGCTAAGAGTTTGCTACAATATACAAAAGGCTTTAGGGACTATATGTGAGAATATGAAATAGGTGAAAAGACGAAAATACCCAACCTTGCCACATCAGATAACGGTCGGACATAACGTTCGTATGTCAAAACGCGGTCCCAAGGACCAACCGCGTCGTCGTTTGAAGAGTTCAGGGACGAATTTGCGAAAAAAATGAAAAAGGACTGTCCGCGCAAAAGTTGACAACTTTAGGGACGAACGGTGCAATTTTGTCAAAAAAAATAAGTTAAAAGGTGAGAATAGTGGTAAAAATTATGAATGAAAGGTGACGAGAGTTGTGATACGTGGAATAGTGATACGATGCAGAGATAGAAGGTGAAGGAAAAGTGACAATTGTGTCTAAAGAAATTATCACTAACCCCGTTTGGTTTATAGATGGGTTTAGGATTTGGATTTGGTTTAGGATTTGGATTTGGATTTGGTTTAGATTTTAAAAATTAAATAAGAGAGAAAAATATATATTATATTGATATATTATAATTTAAAATTTAAAATTATAGTATAAAATATTAGAAAGGAAGAGAGAGATAGAGAGATTAAAGTGGGTCCCACATGAAAAGTAGTGAAATCCTAGCATGGGTGGTGGGTTTTAATTTTGTGGGGTTGATGCCCATTTTTGAATCCAACCCGTCAAACAAACAACATTTTTATCCACTAATCCCAATCCCCCCTCACAAAACCCATAAACCAAACGGGCCCTAAAAATGAGAAAGCGAAGGTTAAAGTTTTTAGCTTTTAACCCATGACTTAAGATCAAATGAGAAATATAATTTAGATGATATTTTTCCTAGCTAGCCCAAAATGACGATAAGAGTAGTACCGTGACAACTAACAACGAAAGAACAATTATCTTACGTGTATTCATCTTCTTCACTATAACTTTATAAGATTTAAACCCCAGGGAGAGAAAAAAAATGGGAGTTACAGTAGTAATGCCTTGGAATGGCTATATGCTTCCTCCTGTTCATCATCAAACTGAAGGTACATCAGGTAGGCGGTTTGTTGGTCGCCGGAAGCTTTGTTTTGACGGAATTTCCTCCGTTTTTTCTTCCTCCTCCGATGACCCTCATCATCGCATTTCCACCAGAACGTAAGGGGGTGTTTGGATATGCGTTTTATTATATTAAGTTATGCTTTTATTATGTTGCAATTGTCGTATTAAGTTATGTATGGGGTGTTTGGATCAGCTTATTTAGCTGGCTCATGGGCTTATTTGACTTTCGAAAAGCTAATAAGCTCACTTATTGAAGCTTATGACCTTATCAACTTCACATTATTGGCTTAAGCCAATAATCTAAACTTAATAAGCTCTAAAAAGTGAGCTTATCAGCTTTTCCAAAATCAAATAAGCCCATAAGCCAGCTAAATAAGCTAATCCAACTGCCTTAGTAAAAAAAATGTAGGAAATGATCGGATAGTTTATCTAGGAAGGACAAGGGGATAAGTATGTGTCCAATGTGGCATGAGGTCTCTCATTGTCGGTTTGCCGTAGGATTGGCTGGAAGGCCTTAAATTTGCATACTAGTTAAGCCAAAGCTACCATAGTTACGGAAAAAAGGAAATCTCGGCCGGTGTGTGTTTAAAATAAAGGATTTAACTCGTGACATTCTCACATTCACTCCTTCCCGATGTTAACTTTAATTAGAGGGCTGTGATGAAAGATTCTAACAACTTGTTGTTCTGCCATCTGCAACCAAAACATGTTTTCGTACTGTGATGAAAGTTTCTGTTGCTAGCAGCTATTAAGCTGAACTATCATTGCTTTCTCATGTTGCTTTGCTTATATGTTTCCAGGGTTAGTGATAAAACATTTAAGGATTTGGGAGAGGTTACAAGAGGTTTTCCTACAACGCGCAGAATGCTATTAACAAGTCTCTTGATGCCAATTGTTATCCCCCTTCAAGGTACTCATCAGGTTCGGACAATACATCCCGCTTCTTTGAGCAATTATCGTTTTAATCTAGGCCTGAATAGTGAGGACTTCTGACAATTCTTATCCATTCGACACTTCCAATCCCTATCTAGTGATCACATGTAGTTGGGTTGTTACTCATATATATGCTGTTAACCAATATCGAGTCGTGACACTTTTTTACTGTAGTATCTTTGTTCCTTTCTACGTTTTTCTTATATAAACATCGGTTGTGCAGCTAATGCTTTGGGCGACCCATCTGTGACAATTGAACAAGTAACACCTGTTGTTATTCCTTCTGGGGCACTTTTTCCACCAGAGGTTTGCATAAACTGATTCCGCTTCATCTTTGTTTTTTTGTATTTTTCTTTTTTTTTTCCCTCTTTTCTTAAGTAATACTCTTGTATATTTTTCCCTTAAAAATGGACGTGTATGGCAGGTTATCTGATATGTGTATGATTGGCAGGAAAGAATTGTGAAGCTATTTGAGAACAACACTTACTCTGTTGTGAACATATTTGATGTAACTCTACGGCCTCAGCTTAATATTACGGGGATGGTTGAGGTAATTTTGAGTTAACGTATAGCAAAAGTGATGCCCATTGACTTGCTTAGTCTTATTGCATGAGTCGGACGAAATTAGTCTTATCTAACAAGTATTTCATTGGCAGATTCCTGAAGGAAATGGTTCGGGAGTTGTCTGGGATGAACAAGGGCACATTGTCACGAATTACCATGGTAAGGACATGTAATATCCTGTAACTTCTGTACAATACATGATGGGTCTTGCAAATTAGGTAACTGGTAATAGGTCAATAAGGGTATAACTTAGGATCCAAGATAGGCTGTGCTTGCCAGATCCTTGACACTAGGAGGCTGTAAAAACTTAGGAGGCTGTAAACACTTACATATGCGTTTTGGACAACTTTTACAATATTCAGTATGTTTTGTTTTTAGCTACGAGTATTTTTAAGTTTTACAATTTGACCCGTTATCAACAGAGTATGACCCAAAGTTAAACCATTTTCACATACTGTATATGGGTAAAATTTCTCACCTTTAGGCAATTCTGAAAGCATCTATTCCTGATTCTGCATCTTATTTGTTCTGATGTTTTGTGTTTACCCATTAGTATTTCATATCTAGAGGGTTGTTACTGAAATGTCTTGGATCATGATCGGACATGTAACAAGGACCATGCATTGTTCTTCTATTCTGCAATATCTTATTCTTGTAACTTTTTAGTCTTTATGTTAGCGGCTTAGCGCTTTGCTCATTTGGAATTTGAATTCTCATATGTTTACAGAACTCATCATTTTATAAATATCATATACTGTTCTTCATTCCGTGCAATGTATGCTGAGTTGCACATTTCCATTTTTCATTTGAAGCACAAAGTATTCTAGCATTGGCAGACCATTTTGGTGTGATACCATAGTGCTAGTTGTTGATCATCATAAGTGGCATGTAAAATGCTAAACTACTCATATTGATGTCTAGTTATTGGCAATTCTCTATCAAGGAATCCAAAACCCGGAGAAGTTGTTGCACGTGTAAATATTCTTGCTTCAGAAGGGTGAGTCAGTCTCTGGCATAATGTTGATCTTCAGTAATATTTATAAATTACTGTCTCATGACATTTCTTTTGTGTAAATATTGGAAGGGTACAAAAGAACTTTGAAGCAAAATTAATTGGTGCAGATCGCTCCAAGGACCTTGCTGTCCTAAAGGTATAAATTTTCCCAAATATCTTTTGCATTTCTGTTTTTCTGAGTTTATCAATTTCTTAGTTGGCAATTCGCACTAAAAAGTTATCTGGTTCACACATGTGCTGATTTGTAAAAATACCGACTCTTCACTGGTGTAGGTGGAAGCACCTGAAGATCTGTTGAGGCCAATGAAGGTGGGCCAATCATCTTTCCTAAAAGTTGGCCAACAATGTTTAGCCATTGGAAACCCGTTTGGCTTTGATCACACACTCACAACGGGGGTTATTAGCGGTCTCAACAGAGACATACTTAGTCAAACTGGAGTCACAATTGGTGGAGGAATTCAGACAGATGCTGCCATCAACCCTGGAAATAGGTTTTTCTTTTTCTCACTAAATGATAATTCTATGGTTTCACTTTTCAAAGAAGTATCAATTAGTTTTAATTGACTTCCTTTTTCTTCTTTAAATATTAAGCCATATATTATGACATTCGCAGTGGAGGCCCTTTGTTGGATTCTAAAGGAAATTTAATTGGGATAAACACTGCAATATTCACACAAACAGGTATTTATGTACTATTTGGTTGTTTTTCCTTTCAGTCAGTTGATATAATGGTTCCCTGTATGCTATATTCTAACACTACCAATGGTACATTAATCACACCGTTTTTTTGATTTGACAGGTACTTCAGCAGGTGTGGGATTTGCCATCCCTTCCTCAACGGTGGTAAAGATAGTACCTCAGCTGATTCAGTTCGGGAGAGTAAGTTATCTGCCCATCACATTAAAGCCTGTAACATTAGGGGTGAATTTCAACTCATAAAATACATAGAGGTCAAGTTTATTTCGGTTACATTTTTTTCATAATGAGCGAAACAATTTGAAAGCCTTGAAAAATATCAAGTGGTTACAACTTCCTAATTAGTCCTAAAAACTTTAGCTTTTGTAATTGTATAAGATATGTTGATTGTTTATGAATTTCAGAAAAATATGAAAATGTAGTGTTGGTGGTCAATCTGACCCATTTTTATTCATTGACCAACTCATCTAGACTGATTGTCCGGCCCAGTTTTTCCACCTATGCATCTTAGTATGTAATCAAGAGATTATTCTTCTATTAAAAGGTTTTTCTGTTTAGAGCCATCTTAGTTTGTAGGGATTGATATGTTGCAGCATTGACACTAAATTGGTCTTTGAAAACTCCCGTTTGGTCATATTCTGAAGCTCGTAAAATTGTTTATCTTGGATTCTAGGTTGTTCGAGCTGGTCTGAGTATTGAGATTGCTCCTGATCCTGTTGCCAACCAACTTAATGTTCGAAATGGAGCTCTCGTTCTGCTGGTAAAAATCATTAGTGCTACCAATTCTTGTTTTTCAGTCTAGTACATCCTCAATAATTTATCTAATTGTTTTGATTTTATGGGTTCTAGGTTCCTGCAAATAGTCCAGCAGCAAAAGTTGGTCTTCGTCCCACCACCAGGGGATTTGCTGGTAATATTGTTCTCGGTGACGTCATTGTATCAGTCGACAACAAGCCTGTGAGTTTTCTTCTGTACTTTCTCGTTGTGTTTTTTAACCAATCACTGAAATTGGTTTTAAATCATTTTAAAGTAACGAAACTTGGTAAAAGATTGCCAAATTCTAGACTGTAAAGGCAACCACTTTTACCCATTTTTATGAAAAATGGTAAATTTAGGGTTATATTGCATCGGCCAAAAAGGTATAATTAAAGAAAAATAGCTAAAAAGAAAACTGGTGGAATGGTGTACAAGTCACCGAAAACCATGTTTGAAGGTTCACAACCTGATAAGTTTCAATATCTAGTATAATGGGATCACTATTGCAATAATAGTTTCTGTAATGTATTTAACAAGTTAATTATTTATGAGGCAAAAAACGAAGAAAAAAGGTTAGCATAGTATGAAAGATAAGAGTACATGCATAGCAGCATAGACTAAAGCCTTGGCCCTTGGGCCACATCACTGTAGCAAGAGAATGCCCTCCGTTAGAAAACTTTGATAGATCGAATACCCAATTATAAAAGGCCACAAGGCCACATCAACTGCAAATGTTAAGGAAGGAAAATGACCCAGTCGAGGTGATAACTGACGTGTTTCATGTATTCAGGTTAGGAATAAAGCTGAGTTTCTAAAAGCATTAGATGATTATAGTGTAGGAGATAAGGTCCTCTTAAAGATACAAAGGGGTAATGAGACATTGGAGATGCCTATTGTTTTAGAGGAGACTTCATGAGAACTTGCGGCTTAATTTTGTATATTGGATTAGTTATATATATACAACTTATTACATCTCTTCATATATTTTCTTGCATGCTTTCTCATTCTTTTTTTGTTGTATAATATCAGTAAGATGGCTTGTTAGAGCTGTAGTAGTGAAAGATCAATAAAGATCTTTATTATATGGCATGTTGTCATGTTGGTACTTTTAGATTTGTTCAATTACACATGTTACGATCAAGACGACGACAATGCTGGCAAATGTAATAGAAAGCAAACAACAAACGAAAACGTTTGTGGCTTATGCATGTCTATCTCCTTGACACATATAAAATATAATGTACAAAGTTTTGTTAGAGCCAAAAAAGGAAAGTGAAAATATGGTCGTTGAAGCATTATTGCTGCTTCAAATAAAGTGTGTCGTCCTCGGTTCATCCTCTTGTACATTATATCTACCTTCACGGTTCATCCTCTTTGTTGGGTGGGTTGTTCCGTGGATGACCTGATCGTTCTTGAGACTTGACTTCAATATTTCATCCAATGCTGATTTACTACATGTGATCATGTGCAGTTAGAGCACACGGTATGGTACTAGGCGTTGTGAAATTGTGTTGCAACACAAGCATAATACCATGAATAACACATAACCACATTTTTTTCGCAATCATATGGCTGAAAACTAGTCTCACTAAAACACCCAGAACACACAGTCAGATCGAAAATACTCAAAGGTTACTTCAACTTCAACTACTAAGATTTGGGAGGATAGTTCTGCAAAAGACATTGACCTCGTCTGGATGGTGTTAAATTTACTGTATTTAATTGCTTAACAAGTCTCTTATTTACTTTTTATTCTTTTATGTTGGCATGAATTTTGAAGTTGTTTTAAATTATAAATAGCTTGAACAAAGTCATCAAGCTATGCTAAACAAAGTCTATTTGCATTTTCCAAGCTTTGAATAACTGGAAAATAATCAACTTATTAGAGACCACGTCTTCTTGTTGATTGATCCATATTTAACGTTTTGCATGAACTAGATCGATGTCTATTCGACAACATTTATGTTATCATACATATTGGAAGCTAAAAGGAACATACGAGCTTTGATATATATTAAAGTGTTTCTGACGAGACTCCCAACGATTATGACGTTAATATGAACAACTTTTCATCTTTGTCTCCAAGATCCCATCAATCAAAAAAACATATTAAATTATTAATTTATTGTCAATATAAATCAAACTTGATTATGAGATATCATACATCACCCTTGATAGAGTCTTAAGCCTGTTTTATATTTGTTTGTGATATTTGATATGATTGTTAAATATTAAATATTTTGAGAGGATATTTTATTCTGACTGCAATTTCGTTTCATTTTCAGAACCATAAAAATAAAAACAACATGGTTAAATTAGTCTTTATGTCCCCATTACTAAGGTTTTCCATAAAATTGATTTTATTTCATTAAAATTCTTACTCCGTATTTAGAAAAGCAAAGTATGCATGCACTTGCATATCACATGATGTATATATGGTTGAGCATTATAGATCGTGGATCGGACTGAGCCGAATTGAAAAACCGGATTGACTGGACTGGACCGGACCGACTGGACAGGAACGGACTGGACTGAACATATTTCGATCCGCTCTTCAATCTACCATTTTCCTCATATTTGGTTTTTGTCCAGTCTGGTTCGGTTAGTCTTACGTAAAACCGGCCATTATGCTTTGTTAGACTGGATCAGACCGACGAAATAAACCGACCCGACCCGGATCTGGACCGTACATTTTTGTCTGGCCATCGGTCTGGTGTTTTAGACTAAACTGATTTTCAGTCCGGTCTGGTCTTAATTGATCCAGTCCGATTTTGAGACCCTGATGAGCCCTGATTGTATTAGAAAAGTATTACCTAGTGTTAATTCGTTTCTTGAGCTTAAGTATTACATATTCTATCTCGAGATAGTTTCTCTTGAATGTATAATATAAGACAGAGATAGAGTAGAAGGTGAACTTACTAACAAAGAAACTTCATCGTGTTTAGTACTAGTTATAATGCTCGCGCATGCGCGGGTTTTGTTTTTCAAAAATTTTTTGAATGATATATTTTTATTTATTAAATTTAATTATATTTGTTTATTATTAAAGATAATCTTTTAAAAGTTTAATCTTTTTGTTAATTACATCTTATCTATATTTTTTTATATTTATCTTCTATATGTGTAGTATATCAACAAAACGAATTTATAAATTTTTAAATTAAAAAATTATAATTAAAATATTACTTAATAAGGAAATATTCTTTTTTCCGAAATACAAAAGTACCAAATAAGGGTTTTGTTTTATTATATAAAAAAGATGTGTCATTCTAATTTAATAGTCACATCCGTGGTTTCGTTGTTCAATTTGTTTTCTTCGTAAAATTCATGTTTGACTTATAAACAAATATGAGTTCGAGTTAAAGACTTTAAGCTATTGATGGAACTATGTTATCAACTTATTATCAATATCTTTCTCTCTTTTCTTTAGAACGGCGATTTCATTAATAGCACTAGCAAAAGGTAAAGTAGTTTTCTAATTACACGTAAAAAGGTAAAGTATTATTATTATTATTATTATTATTATTATTATGATTATGATTATGATTATTATTATCATTATCATTATTTTCATTATTATTATCATTATCATCATCATCATTATCATTATTTTTTTTCTTTTTTATTTTTTTATTCTTTTGTCAATACGTTTGAATGCTTAATCAAATAGTGCTTAATCAAGCTTAAACAATAAGTCAATAAACACCATAGGTTTTGTCATTTTGATATTTTCTATATATCCGTTAAACCAAAACCTATTTAACATGTTAATTACTTGACGATTCCAATAGTATTCTTTAGATTTTGTAACATTGATCCGATGAAACAAGCGACAGATGGGTCAACATTTGGGAGGTTCGATCTAATCATACCCATAAAATTCCGTGCTTCAAAACTTGCCCCCTTATCACATGACAATATTGGCAGCAAACTCCCATGAAGTGTTATTTCTTGTTAAAAAGTACAAATTTAGTTAAGGCCTCTTGATCCCTCGCATCTCACATTTCTAGTCAAAATGGCCATAGTTTTGCAAGACTAATTATCACTTATCAGTTTCAAAAATATTTCTTTTAACACTTTTCTTTTGGCTAGGCATAGATAGCAAACTAACTTAAGAAACATAGCGACACTCTAATGATAATATTATCTCGATTAAACAATCTTAAACATTTTACGATAGTCAAAATTACAACACACTGATTACTCAAACCACAAGACCATAAAACTATTACAATAATTTTACAAAAACAAATTCTTTATGTGTTGGTCCTAAAATTTGTATAAAACATGAATGTTTACAAAGAGAAGTTTTACACCAAAACATAGTTGACGCTGGTAACTCTGTAAAAGGTTAACAACAAAATATGAAAGTTAAAAAATGTTAAGCAATAAATACTACTTGAAATTTTATCTTATTAGAAATGATTTAAGAATTACAATAATAGTTACGGAACAATACAGAATTAAGAGACAATTGAAACTCTCATAGACCTAAACTAAAATCATAGTTTAAGACTTAAATTATGAGTGAACATCACAAGCCTTTTTTTTCCCCCCTTCTTCTTGTTCTTCTTCTTCTTCTTCTTCTTCTTCTCTCTCTCTCTCTCTCTCTCTCTCTCTCTCTCTCTCTCTCTCTCTCTCTCTCTCACACCAACGCTTTTGTGGAGTTCCTATCATAATTCTCGTCTGACTCAGGGAAAGTATATACAGTTAGTGGGATTTTGTCAAATCTCATTGACTCGAATGTTATTTTTCAGTTGGGTACTTTACTCACTAATATCGCATGAGTGACTAAAGTGTATACTCAAATGGTTGCCGACGTCACTTAAGCTTGTTTTTGATGGTGTTTTATACAAATCTTGTTGATTTCATAACTGTTAAATAAAGTGAAGGACTAGTTCTGACAAGTATGAAAGTCTTCTATGCTTATGATAAAAGAAAGATGCTATGAGACAAGTTGAGAAGAGTTGAAGGGCTTAAGTGAAACTTATTGGTATATAAGTTCTCATCCCTTCTTAGGGTTTCATAACTTTTCTCTTAGCCGTTTTTGTTCTCTCTCAACATATTCACACAGTTCTCGTTTCTGTCTTTGATATCAATTTGATGTCTGTTAGGTCTTGTAACACTGATCAATCTCTTTATTTGATCTTTGTAGTCGAGTGTTTGAGTGTAAATTATTGTGAGGTTGTTTGTGGTGTCCTTCTGAAGGAGATCACATTATTTTCTTTTGTATTGTACTGGTAAGCACCCATTTGGGGACTTATCTTCTTTAATAAATTACACCAAAGGGGTGGTTGGTTGGGTGTAGCCATGTTGTTATTGTGTGTTCTTTACCATTTTTACATGGTATCAGAGCTCACGGTTCTGATCTGGTGGTTTTGAGATTCTAGGGTTTCTAGGGTTTCATCGTAATTTTTGGGGGTTTTTTGAAATTGAAGGTTCTCTTGGTTAATTGGGTTCGTTTGCTTAACGGCCGTGGTTGAATTGGTCTAATCAGGGTAGATCTGGTGATTTCTTGATTAGGGTTTTAAAAACCCTAATTAATACCACACTTAGAGATTTAATTCACAACCTTTTGCGTTACAGGTACTCACGTATCACTACGCCAAAGGCCTTTTGATAATAACATCACGTTTATATACGTGTCGCAAGAACAGTAGATTACAACCAAGCTGGATTTTTCAAGGAGGTAACAAGAGCCTTCACTTGTAAATAGTTGTCAAGACTATATATACCCTTCTCCATTCCATAACCACTCGTCTTATACCCTCCAAATGGAATTTCAGCGTCAAGGACACCAAAACAGTTCACCCAAACTGTCCCACCCCTCAATACTCGAGTCAATTTGTTAGCTGTATCTATGTTTTCGGTGAACACCAGCTGCAAGGCCTTATTTTGTCGCGTTAGCCCTTTTTATCACATCATCAATCTCCGTCATGAGTGCAAATAATCCGAATTGTGAGATTATTTAAGAATGTATCTTAACGTTAGTAAACATAGCATAAAATGTTAAAATGATGATGATTTGGGATTCACTTGAATTTCAGGATGGTTTGAACAGGACCAAAGATCTCATCTTGAGCTATCGGCATATCATCCTGTTCAAAGATATAATTTCATATGTAACGCTGGTTAATGCTATCATATTATATTAAACTAGAGTTTGCTGGTAAACTGTGAATAGTACCTTAACATTAGAGAAAACAGTTGGTTGAATGTAGTAACCTTTGGAGCCGAATCTGTCACCTCCACAATCAAGGGTAGCCTCACTTTCAACGCCAGATTTAATGTATTTTAGAATCTTCTGAAATTGCTCAGAGACATTCTGGAAGCATTGATTATGTATTTATGTTGTTATCACAAGTTTATAACACATATACATAGAAGATAGTGGTGGCAGTCTCAAGTCTCAATCATTGGATACATAAATGGGTCGACTTGGGGTCATCGTTTATCTCTATTGGGTCAAATGGGTTAAGTTAAAAGATTCAACTAAAAAGAAAATGTGTCAAATAGGTCAACCGGGTCACATACATTGAAAGTCATCTGAAATGTTAGCAAATGTGTACCTGTTGGCCTTGTTCAATGCCCTTTTGGAAAGGATCTCTAACTGTACGTCTTTGAGCACGTGCTTTTACTTTCTCCAAAAACTCATCATGTACACGCTCATGAACAAATGTACGAGAACCAGCAGAACAAGATTTGTTAAATAAAGTGAAGGACTAGTTCTGCCAAGTATGAAAGTCTTCTATGCTTATGATAAAAGAAAGATGCTATGAGACAAGTTGAGAAGAGTTGAAGGGCTTAAGTGAAACTTATTGGTATATAAGTTCTCATCCCTTCTTAGGGTTTCATAATTTTTCTCTTAGCCGTTTTTGTTCTCTCTCAACATATTCACACAGTTCTCGTTTTGTGTCTTTGATATCAATTTGATATCTGTTAGGTCTTGTAACACTGATCAATCTCTTTATTTGATCTTTGTAGTTGAGTGTTTGAGTGTAAATTGTTGTGAGGTTGTTTGTGGTGTCCTTCTGAAGGAGATCACATTATTTTCTTTTGTATTGTACTGGTAAGCACCCATTTGGGGACTTATCTTCTTTAATAAATTACACCAAAGGGGTGGTTGGTTGAGTGTAGCCGTGTTATTATTGTGTGTTCTTTACTATTTTTACATGGTATCAGAGCTCACGGTTTTGATCTGGTGGTTTTGAGATTCTAGGGTTTCTAGGGTTTCATCGTAATTTTTGGGGGGTTTTTTGAAATTGAAGGTTCTCTTGGTTAATTGGGGTCGTTTGCTTAATGGCCGTGGTTGAATTGGTCTAATCAGGGTAGATCTGTTGATTTCTTGATTAGGGTTTTAAAAACCCTAATTTGGAAATTTGGGGATTTGTACTTCTGGTGGTTTCTTGGTGTTTCTTGGGCCCATTCTCGGTTACAGTTTCACTAGACTAAGTGAATCTAGTGATCTTGTGACTTTGTGACTCATTCCGCTGTTTTCCCACTGTAAGTTCTTTCTCTTCCTTTAAGATAACAGTTATCTAGTCAAGAAGGTGCAAACAGAGTGGTTAACACCTTGACCTGCCACCGTGAGTGGTACGGAAACCTGCTCTGGCCACTCTCAGTCTTCTTGGCTGGTATCTTGTTACTCTTGGGTGTGAGTTTAGGTCGAAGGAGGATATAGGATTTGGGATTGAGAAGTTGATTGTGGTTGAGATTGGTTATTTGATCTGGTTATTGTCTTATTTGTTATATTTGTTAGCTGTTTGTTGTGGTTTATTTTCTTGGTTGTTTCTTGTCTGTTTTCTGTTAGTTCTTGTTATTTGCTGTTATCTTTGTTATTATGGCTATTGGTGATCCTAGTGGTAGTAATACTGAGGTCTTGATTAGTAGTCTTGATGCTGGTAATCCTCTTCATATTCAAACTAATGATAATAGTAGTACTGCTCTTATTCCATTTAAACTTGTTGGAACAGAAAATTATAGAATATGGTCTGGTGCTATGAAATTGGCTTTACAAGCTAGGAATAAGTTTAGTTTTGTTGATGGTTCTTGTGTTAAAGAAACTTATTCTACTAGTGATGTTCTTTCTGCTCAATGGGATAGATGTAATGCTATTGTGTTAACTTGGTTAATGAATTCTGTTTCTCAAGATGTTTATATGGGTCTTGTTTATTCTGATAATGCTGCTTGTGTGTGGAAAGAATTGCAAGAAACATATGATAAGGTTGATGGTTCAATTGTTTATAATCTTTTACAGAAAATTAATTGTGTTAAACAAGGTGGTACTTCTGTTGCTGATTATTATCATGGACTTAACTCCTTGTGGAGAGAGTTTGATGTCTTGACCAAATTGCCTGTTTGTGTTTGTGAAGTTAAGTGTTCTTGTGCTGCTAGTAAAGAGTTAGGACTGCATAAACAACTCATGAAGTTGATGCAGTTTCTCATGGGCCTTGATGATTGTTATCAGCCTGTGAGAACAACTCTCTTAACTAGGGATCCTCTCCCAGAAGTTAAGGATGCCTATATCACTGTTTCTAGAGAGGAATCCCATAGAGGTATTCCTGAGTCCTCTAGTGTTACAGAGACTAAACTCAATGCTAGTTCTTTTGCTGCTAGATCTTTTAACAATAACAATAACAATAACAGAAGAATGTTTAATAATGCTAATAATAATACCAGAGGAACTAATTCTAATGCTAATACTACTAATAGAGGTCCTAATCCTAATCTTAATTGTAAGAATTGTGGTAAGATTGGACATACTATTGAAAGATGTTATG
The DNA here is from genome assembly GCA_014162995.1 of Artemisia annua. Classification (NCBI taxonomy): domain Eukaryota; kingdom Viridiplantae; phylum Streptophyta; class Magnoliopsida; order Asterales; family Asteraceae; genus Artemisia; species Artemisia annua. The sequence goes on along the minus strand of LBNU01018020.1, from coordinate 18,665 downwards.
AACTCATTGGTTTTCCACCTGGTTTTGTTAAGAATAATAATCCTATCAAACAAAATGGTTTTAAGCAAAATTATAATGCTAATGTTGAAAATAAACAGTCTGAAAAACAGTCTACTACTTCATCTGCTAGTACATCTTCTGGTTTTACTTCTGAGCAGATGAAGAAACTCTTGTCTTTGATCAGTGACAACCCTTCTGGAAGCATACATGCTAATATGGCAGGTAGGGCTTCATTCTTTAATGGAAATGTCTGGTTTAATGTCAATTTTTCTAAGTATTTCTTTNAATCACAAGGTCCATTCTTGCCATATATGAATATTATAAGGACTGATGTTGATATTTTCCATTTTTCAAAGTCCAGGGACCATTTCTGCCAATTTGTGAAACTTTAGGGACCAAACATGTAATTTTCCAAAATTTTACCACAAGGACCAATTATGTCCTTTATGAATAGTACAAGGTTTATTTTTGATTATTTTCACTTTTTAAATTCACCAAGGACTATTTTTGACATTTTTCAAACTTGGGGGACCAAAGTTGTAAATTTGTGATTTTTGATATTCAAAGGGTTTGTTTTGACAACTTATGAATCCCCAAGGATCTTTTATGATATTTTGCATATTTTGAAATATTCAGGGACTAGTTTTGACAATTTGTGAAAGTTGAGGGACTGAAACTGCCAATTGTGCAAACTTTGTTCGTTTTTCATTTATTTTCAAAAATTTTGCATCTAGAACACATAAAACACACTTTTGGAATATTTTCATAATTTTGATGCATTATTTGGTGTTTTTGGATGTTTTGGCAGTTCAGATGATAGAAAAATGATGAGTATTTACACACTCATCAGGGATCCTCTCCTAGAAGTTAAGGATGCTTATATCACTGTTTCTAGAGAGGAATCCCATAGAGGTATTCCTGAGTCCTCTAGTGTCACAGAGACTAAACTCAATGCTAGTTCTTTTGCTGCTAGATCTTTTAACAATAACAATAACAGAAGAATGACAATGCTAATAATAATACCAGATGAACTAATTCTAATGCTAATACTACTAATAGAGGTCCTAATCCTAATCTTAATTGTAAGAATTGTGGTAAGATTGGACATACTATTGAAAGATGTTATGAACTCATTGGTTTTCCACCTGGTTTTGTTAAGAATAATAATCCTATCAAACAAAATGGTTTTAAGCAAAATTATAATGCTAATGTTGAAAATAAACATTCTGAAAAACAGTCTACTACTTCAACTGCTAGTACATCTTCTGGTTTTACTTCTGAGCAGATGAAGAAACTCTTGTCTTTGATCAGTGATAACCCTTCTGGAAGCATACATGCTAATATGGCAGGTAGGGCTTCATTCTTTAATGGAAATGTCTAGTTTAATGTCAATTTTTCTAAGTATTTCTTTGTTAATTCTAGTATGGCTGTTAAAACTATTTCTTTAGGTTGGATTATAGATTCAGGTGCTAATCAACATTTAACTGTTTCCACTGTTGGAATGGTTAATGTTGTTGACATTTCTAGTCTTAAGATTACTGTTGGACATCCCAATGGTACTCTTGCTACTATAAGTCATGTTGGGAATTTAAAGTTGACTAATAATGTTACTCTGTATGATGTTTTAGTTGTTCCTGGTTATTGTGTGAGTCTGTTATCTGTTAATAAGCTTATTAGAGACAGCAAAATGTTTGTTGGTTTTGATGAAGATACTTGTTATATTCAGGATTTGAAAAGGGAGAATGTTCTGGGGACTGGTAGTCAGTCTGATGGTCTATATCTGTTTGATATGCAATCTAGTAATGATTTGGGTAAGTGCAATGTGGTTATGTCTTATAATGTGTCTAAGCTTGTGTGGCATAATAGGTTGGGTCACCCTGCTGATCCAGTCTTGTCTGTTCTTCAAAAGGATCTTGGTATTTCCAAGAATTCTTCTGTGTCTGTTTGTGAGACCTGTCATAGGGCCAAGCAGACAAGGGAACCTTTTCCTTTGTCTGATCATAAGTCTGAGAATCTTGGTGATTTGATTCACCTTGACTTATGGGGTCCTTACAGGGTGACAAGCAGAGAAGGATACAAGTATTTCTTGACTATTGTTGATGATTACTCTAGAGCTGTGTGGGCATATTTAGTTAAAACTAAAGATGAAGTATTTGATGTATTATGCTCTTTTATTCACTTAATATCTAATCAATTTGGTATTAAAATTAAAATTGTTAGATCTGATAATGGTACTGAGTTTGTGAATAAGAAAATGAATGAAATGTTTTCTGGTCTTGGAATAATACATCAAACTTCATGTGCTCATACACCACAGCAAAATGGGATTGCTGAAAGGAAACATAGACACCTGCTCAATGTAACTAGGAGTCTTATGTTTCAAGGGGGGATTCCTTTAAGGTTTTGGTCCGATTGTGTTCTAACTGCTGTATATCTTATAAACAGGCTGCCATCTTCTGTCTTGAATGGTAAATGTCCATATGAGTTGTTGTATAAAACTAAACCAAATCTTTCCCATTTAAGGTCTTTTGGCTGTCTATGTTTTGCTACTATTCTTAACAATCATGATAAATTGTCTTATAGGTCTGAAAAATGTGCTCTTATTGGTTTTTCTTCTACTAAGAAAGCTTATAAACTTTTGAGTTTGGATACTAGGAATGTATTTTTTGCAAGAGATGTAAAGTTTTATGAAAATGTTTTTCCACTGAAAATGAAAACTTGTGAGTCAACTGATGCAGATAATGTAAATGAGGTTGAACACTTGAGATTTTTTATAGTCCAAGATCCTTAAGTCCCAATGATGAAGGGGAAGATTCACCAGTTGAGGATGGTAGTATGCCATCTTCACATGATGCAAGAGATAATGAGTCAGATACTACTTATTTGCATCATGAAGATGGGCAATATGCAACCCACTTTGGTGACCAACACTGGTCTGAGGGCAGTCCCAACATAGAAAATGATGGTTCAGTCTCAACTCAGACAAATAATATGAATGAAGATGTGCAGACACCTGTATTAAGAAGGTCTGGTAGAGAGTCTAAAACTCCTATTAGGTTTAATGATTATGTTATGCAGTCTAAAGTGAAATATGGTATTGAAAAATATGTGAATTATGCTGGTCTTAATAGAGTTAATATGTGTTTTGCTTCTACTTTGAATAAGTCTGTTGAACCTAAAACATATAAAGAAGCTATTCAGAATCCTAATTGGAAAGAAGCAATGAATAATGAAGTTGAAGCTTTGAATAGAAATAATACTTGGACTGAATGTGAATTACCTGTTGGTAGACATGCTATAGGCTATAAATGGATTTGGAAAATCAAATATAAGTCTACTGGTGAGGTAGATAGGTATAAGGCTAGGTTGGTTGCAAAAGGTTTTAATCAAAGGGAAGGCTTTGATTATGATGAAACCTTTAGCCCAGTGGTTAAAATGGTTACTGTGAGATGTTTAATTAGCATTGCTGTGAATATGTCTTGGCCTTTATATCAACTAGATGTTAATAATGCTTTCTTGTATGGTGATCTTGATGAAGATGTTTATATGATGTTGCCTGAAGGTTTTAATGGTGGTGACAATACTAAAGTTTGTAAGCTAAACAAGTCTTTATATGGTCTAAAACAAGCACCAAGACAGTGGAATGCTAAGCTTACCACTGCCTTGGTTGAACATGGTTTTGAGCAAAGTAAATTTGACTATTCTTTATATGTTAAACAGAAAGGGTATGTGTTTGTTTTCTTACTTGTTTATGTGGATGATATTGTCATAACTGGTAATGATGAAACTGAAATCAATAACTTTAAAAGGTTTTTGAGTTCTAAGTTTATGATAAAAGACTTGGGTGAATTGAAATATTTTCTGGGAATTGAAGTGTTGAAAAATGACAAAGGAATTTAAGTACTACTACAGTAATTTAAGTACTATAACCTAATTAAACATTTCCACTGATAGACAAAACGACATCCCTTTAAGCATTTCCGTTACCCTTACTCTTGTTGTATCTATAACCTAATTAAGTTATGGTTTCAAGTTTTGAAATGTGAATTAATCAAAATAAAGGTACACACACTAGTCTTCAATCAAATTTCAAATTTATATATAACAAGTTGAGTTTTCTTTGACCAGCTAAATGCAAATTTGCATCAAGTATGTTGGTAGAGGTATGAGTATGTTTTCTTACAGCTTAAAAATAACCAACAACCATTCACGAATCACAAGTAATTTTAGAATACTAACATTTGGTTTTGACAAAAAACGGAAAAGACTTTGTGCAAAGTACATTGATCGATATGTAATAAAAAGATGATCATTGCAATGATAGTGGAGTAATTTTTTTCATTTAGTGTTGTTTTAGTAACTAATTTTCTCTTAAATGAAAAGTAAAACTAAAAATTATAATTGATTGAAAATGAATAGTTATCCATAATTTGTCACTCAGTGCGTTTGGTTAATGGGAATGGAAATAAAAAAATGGATTTCATTCTCAATAAATTATTTGGTTGGTGGGTTTTATTTTGAGATATGGGTATGAAACCCATACAAATAGGCAAATCTCATATCCATCAAGCATGGTGGGCTTACAAACCCATAATGATTCTCATACCCATAGTGATTCCCGTTAACAAACCAAACGCCCCCTCAATCTTTTTATTATTCTACGAAAGTCCAATTCCAAAATATTGACAAACTTAGAGACCGTTTAGTTGGTGAAAAATTTCTCATTTTTCTAGGAAATTTTTCACATGAAAAGGGAAAAATTTAAAATTCGTTTAGTTACACTATTTTTCAACAATTTTCAAAAAAATGAAATTCTCATTCTCTAAATTTTAATTATAAATTTGAAAAGCTCACTCTACTTTTCTCACTTTTTTCATTCTCATTTTTTTATACGTCCTCGTCCGTTTTTATACGTTTTCATCCGTTTTTAACCATTTTTAAACGTTTTCAATGTTTTTATACGTTTTCATCCGTTTTTATACCTTTTTAACCGTTTACATCCATTTTGTACATTTTCCTCCGTTTTTATATGCATTTATACGTTTTCACCCGTTTTTATACGTTTTCATCCGTTTTTGTATACTTTTATACGTTTTCATATGTTTTCGACCGTTTTCGTCCACTTTATACATTTTGTCTGTTTTTATACGTTTCATCCGTTTTCGTCCGTTTTTATACGTTTTCATTTGTTTTTATAGGTTTTCGTCCATTTTTATACGTTTCGTCTTTTTTCATCCGTTTTTATATGTTTTCATACGTTTTTATACGTTTTCGCCGGTTTTCTTACATTTTCTAATATTTTTGTACGTTTTCATACATTTTTATCCGTTTTCGTCCGTTTATACGTTTTCATCCGTTTTTTTACAGTTTTGTACGCTTTTATACATTTTCATTTGTTTTCGTCTGTTTTCATCCATTTACATCCGCTTCGTCGTTATTTTTGTCTTTTTTTGCTTTTTGTATGTTTTGATACATTTTCCTTATTTTATCCGTTTTTATTGGTTTTTGTACATTCTTATATTTTTAGATGTTTTTGTATGGTTTTGTACACTTTCATACGTTTTTATCCATCGAAAAAGCATACAAAAATGTATAAAACATACAAAAAAAATACAAAAGTGGACAAAAAAGAACAAAAACGGACAAAACGGACGAAAATAATGAAAACATGTAAAAACATACAAAACCGTACGAAACGGATAAAAAAGTATGAAACCGAACGAGAACAGATGAAAAAGTATAAAAACGTGTAAAAACGTATAAAAACGGTTGAAAACGTATAAATTTGGAGGATCCAAAAGTATTAATGCATAACCGAGTTGGAAGTTGTTAATGATTTATTACTGAAAAAGAATCACGAAATTGCTCAAATTTTCAATTTCTGTTTTCATAAAATGAAAAGAAAACACGATTTCAAAAAATGCTTAAATTTTTAGTAATATCTTACGACAATTTAATGACAGCTTTAACTTTTAGTGAAATTTGCGATAATTTTGTAACATTTTGGCTTCAAGATTTTCTCACACTGTGCAAGCTCTATGCATTTTTGTGCCAGTTTATTTGCAAATATACGAGAAAAATGTGTATTTTGACAAATTACTTGGTAATGACGAGTACAAGGTATAATACAGGTGTAGTTTAAACCTCATAGGCTGTAACTTTTGGGGTAAGCCTTTGGGCACCTATTTTTTCAGGGCAAACAATTTTGTAGGCTGAAAAAGGTTTTGAAGAAATAGTTACTTGGTTTCCCAAACTTCTTCGGTTCATGGAAAACAATGTTTTATTTCTCGAGGCTGTTGCTTGAAAAGGGTCAGTCGACACCCACAGGCCACAGACATAAGAGTTTGCGTTTCTCTACGGATTTAAGCCTTTTGGAGTCTAGGCATTTTGGGTGCATTTGTACTGTNATTTTTAGATGTTTTTGTATGGTTTTGTACACTTTCATACGTTTTTATCCATCGAAAAAGCATACAAAAATGTATAAAACATACAAAAAAAATACAAAAGTGGACAAAAAAGAACAAAAACGGACAAAACGGACGAAAATAATGAAAACATGTAAAAACATACAAAACCGTACGAAACGGATAAAAAAGTATGAAACCGAACGAGAACAGATGAAAAAGTATAAAAACGTGTAAAAACGTATAAAAACGGTTGAAAACGTATAAATTTGGAGGATCCAAAAGTATTAATGCATAACCGAGTTGGAAGTTGTTAATGATTTATTACTGAAAAAGAATCACGAAATTGCTCAAATTTTCAATTTCTGTTTTCATAAAATGAAAAGAAAACACGATTTCAAAAAATGCTTAAATTTTTAGTAATATCTTACGACAATTTAATGACAGCTTTAACTTTTAGTGAAATTTGCGATAATTTTGTAACATTTTGGCTTCAAGATTTTCTCACACTGTGCAAGCTCTATGCATTTTTGTGCCAGTTTATTTGCAAATATATGAGAAAAATGTGTATTTTGACAAATTACTTGGTAATGACGAGTACAAGGTATAATACAGGTGTAGTTTAAACCTCATAGGCTGTAACTTTTGGGGTAAGCCTTTGGGCACCTATTTTTTCAGGGCAAACAATTTTGTAGGGCTGAAAAAGGCTTTTGAAGAAATAGTTACTTGGTTTCCCAAACTTCTTCGGTTCATGGAAAACAATTAAACATTTCTCGAGGCTGTTGCTTGAAAAGGGTCAGTCGACACCCAAAGGCCACAGACATAAGAGTTTGCGTTTCTCTACGGATTTAAGCCTTTTGGAGTCTAGGCATTTTGGGTGCATTTGTACTGTTTAAACTTATGAGGACTAGTTAGCAAATCTTCTAACTCAAGTATCTAACCAGTCAACCACCAGCTTAAACTTACCGTTGCTGGTTTTTCACATAACATCAAAAACACAAACACAAACACAGTTAAAGTAAAGTAAACTACATAAAGTCTCCTCAATCACTTCCAATCAAACACATAACTTTATAACAAATTTTTACAGCACAAAACAACAAACAAGCATCTCACTGAAATCAATCAATTTATATTTTTTATAAAAAAAGAATACTCACAAATGGAACCCCACATGCAATAATGGATCAAAAATTAATAAATATTCCAAATTTCTTCACACCGTTGAATTAGTTACTAAGCAACAAACAACCTAAGATAAGATCATAACCCATAACATAGATTGAATTTTTTTTTAAGGTTTCATTTAATGATCATGGATTCATCATCATCTTTTAAGTCATTAAGATTCATATCTCATCAGTCTTTTTTTGCATCAGTTAGATCAAATGATATTGAGCAGCTAAAACTCATATTTAATAAAGAAGATGATGATGAAAGCATTAAAGCTTTAATGAGTATGCAAAATGAAGGTGGTGAAACTGCTTTGTATATTGCAGCTGAGGCTAATTTTGAGGAGGTTTTTGGTTTTTTGTTGAAGTTTTGTGATGTTGAAGTTGTGAAAATAAGGTCTAAGGCTGATTTTAACGCGTTTCATATCGCGGCTGAACGAGGTCATTTAGGTAATCTAAGTAGATCCTTATGTGTTTTTATATTGGTATTGGTTTAAGGGTTTTGTTTTTTACTAGATATTTGAGCTATTGATGTTTCCAATTATGTTTAGATGTTTTTTATGGAATATATTAGTGTCTGGGATTACTTATATGAGTTTCGGGTTATTTGTGATTGGGATAAGCAAATTTGAACTGCTTATTTTAGATTATTAGTTTTAGTTAAGCAATTAGTTGTTTATCCGGAGATGCTTATTTTGGAAAGCAATACATAAAAAGCAACAAGTAGATGATCAGTTTTTATTGGCATTCCCAAACACCCCTAAAATTGTTACGTTTGCTAATATAATCATAGTATTTGTCCTGTAGTTCTGTAAGGGTTAACTTTCTTGCAATCTTGGAGGTGGATATTTGGAGTCTTTAGTGTTATTGATTTCTTACAAAAAATTGTGTTTAGGGGTTGTAATTGTAACCGATTATATCATTATATACGCGACAAGTGTTTTCATATGTCCGAATTTAAAACAGTAGTGATTCAATAACTAAAACATTGTTGGAAGTGAAAGTCATGTGACTGATGTCTATTTATCATTGCTTTTTTAAAAAAGATTTCTTTCTTCTCTCGTTTGACAATGTTTGCTATAATGATACAGGAATTGTGAACCAACTTTTGGCATTGTGGCCCGAGCTTTGTAAAGTATGTGACAAGAAAAACACAAGCCCGTTGTATTCAGCAGCCGTCAAGGACCATCTTGATGTAGCGAACGCCATTTTAGATGCAGATGCTTCTTGCATAAGGATAGTGAGGAAGAATGGGAAAACAGCATTGCATACAGTGGCGAGATACGGTAAGACAAGCATGTTAAAACTACTTATTGAAAGAGATCCAGGAATTGTACCAATTAAAGATAAAAAGGGTCAGACTGCACTTCACATGGCGGTAAAAGGGCAGAGTACTGAAGTGGTGGAAGATTTATTGGAAGCTGATCACTCGATTTTAAATGAGCGCGACAAGAAGGGTAGCACGGCCATCCATATAGCTACTAGGAAATCCCGATCACAGGTACTTTTTTTTATAGATATATCTTATTGAATTTTCTTTTTATACATGCTAAACTAACAAGAACTGAAACATATATAAAAGTCTATAATGACGTTGTTTTTGATTATCTAGCAACTTTTGATGATAATTTGGTTCGGCATATGATAAAATGAAAAACATATTACATGTGAAAATTCACTTTGGTGTGTTCTAAGATGTTGCAAACGGGGTGGATTTTGACATTTGGTCTAAATGGGTAATTTTGGTACCGAATCTGCCCTGAAACTCCTTTTGTCCAAATTTTTGGATACTTTAGATGTGATTATTGTGTCGAATTGATAACTTTATGTTTTGAATGAAATGATTTAGGGGTTTTAAGCATTAGAAAAACACTTTAGGCGACTTTCAGCCCATTTTAAACTTTGACCCGTTTTAAGGGTTCAATCTTTCTTTTGGCTTCTTTGAATGGAGTAAATTTTAATGCAACTTGTTCTAATATAATGGGTTTAAATTGTACAGATTGTAAGCCTGTTGCTGAGCTACAATTCAATAAGCGTCAATGTAATCAACTTTCAACAAGAAACCGCAATGGACATAGCCGATAAGCTGAACTATGGACCATCTAAGTTTGAAATCATGGAAGCTTTAACTGAAGCCGGTGCCAAACACGCTCGATATGTTGGTAGACTCGATGAGCAAATGGAACTCAAACGAACAGTTAGTGACATCAGACATGAAGTCCATTCACAACTTTTACAAAATGAACAAACACAAAAACGTGTATCTGGTATCGCTAAAGAACTCAAAAAGATTCACAGGGAAGCAGTTCAAAATACCATCAACTCATTAACAGTGGTTGCTGTTTTATTTGCGTCAATAGCTTTCTTAGCTATTTTTAATCTCCCGGGGCTATATATTATGTCGGGTAAAGAAGCTGGTGAAGCTCGTATAGCTCACACTCCAGCTTTTCGGGCTTTTTGTTTGTTCAATGCCACATCATTATTTATATCTTTAGCAGTTGTGGTGGTTCAAATCACATTGGTGGCATGGGATACAAGGGCCCAAAGACAAATTGTTTCAGTTGTGAACAAGTTAATGTGGGCAGCTGGTATTAGTACTTGTGGGGCGTTCTGCTCAATAGCATTTGTAGTTGTTGGGAAAAGAAGTGCATGGATGGCGATAACTATTACTGTTGTTGGTGTTCCGATTCTACTGGGGACACTCGTAAGCTTGTGTTACTTTGTATTTAGGCAACGTGGTTACTTTGGTAACGATTCTCAGAGGAGGATTAGGAGGGCGAGCGGAAGTAAATCTTTTTCGTGGTCTTACTCTGCAAATATATCAGATGATGAATCTGACCATGAGAAGATTTATGCTTTGTGAATGTTGAGCTTGCCACTGAGCCTTTGAAGAGGTTATATGTATCCAGTTATATTAAGAGATCAAATTATTTATAGTCTCTTATATATTTTGTAGGTTATGTAAATATTGATGTATAGAAATTTGAGTTTCAGTGTTTAAACCATGTTGTTTAACCACAGTTAATGAAACCATGTGTACCATGTTTTCAGCTTAATAGCCCGATAAGGCAATAAAATCATAGTCTCTCTATATTGACAAATTATCTTGCAGTAGACATACGTTTGTTCATTTTTTTCGGTCAACACGAAATTCCGATTTAAAGAATTTATACCATTCCGCTGCTATCCTCGTTCGACATAGTGTACAACACATAAATACGTAGACTTATTATTTTCTGCCAAAGTTGGTTTTTTGATTGCTATATGGTGGCCAAACATTGAGTATAAACTGCAGAAAGTTGGGACCACCGTACAAACTACAGAAAATTGGGTCAAAGGATGCGGGTGGTGTTCTCTGGGCGCTAGTCAGACGGTCGACTACCATCTAGCCAATAATCAGCCGAGGCGGGACCTAGGCGGATTGTACTTTTCTACATATTGTTAGTGGGTTTATTTGTCTTAGACTAGTATTACTATTGTTTAAAGATTTGAAATCACCTTTCAATTTTTTTGGTTTTCTCGGTTGACTAAAGCTTGACGGGTGGTTTGTTTGTTTCGGTTTTATTAATCGACGAACGCTCAACTATTGGTTTGCTTGGTTTCGTTTTACTCATCTGAAACAAAGTCGACCGGTTCTTTTTAAGGTTTTACAATTATTTTCTGCTTCGACCTCTTCTTTGGTTGCATATTCTGATGCTGATTGGGCGGTCTACTTCTGGGTATTGTATGTTTCTTGGAAACAACCTTTTCTCTTGGTCCTCTAAGCTTCATGTTACTATTTCTCTTTCTAGTGCTGAGTTTGAGTACCGTGGTGTTGCCAATGCGGTTGTTGAAACTTGTTGGCTATGTAATCTCTTGTGCGAGCTTCACACGCCATTGTCTTCCGCTACGCTTGTCTACTATGATAATGTTAGCGCAGTTTGTCTCTCTTCAAATCCCGTGCAACATCAACGCACGAAATATATTGAGATAGGCATTCACTTTGTTCGGGGTCTAGTTGTGGCTGGACATGCAAATTGCTCGTTATCAATTTGCGGATATCTTCACCAATGGATTTCCTTTGCTTTGTTTGTCGAGTTTCGATACACTTTGAGTGGTCGTTCTACTCCCGCTCCAACTGCGGGGGCTATTAGTGGGTTTATTTGTGTTAGACTAGTATTAATAGTGTTTAAGCCCAAGCCCATGTGTTAAGGTTTGGCTATATATATTGTTTGGGATTTATGTAATCATTGACAATTCACTATATATAAGTTTTAAAATTATATGTACATTAATAAATTTTAGCATAAATAACTAAGTAGGTTTAAAAAGACATTGGATATTGGGCTTTAAATGTAAATCACGCTTTCACTTAGTTAAATTAGGGTTTTTCTTAAGTAAAGTCTAATTTTTTTTTATTTTTTTAATTATTTTTTTAGCGAGCATCTCATGTTTCTCATCTTCTCATCTTCTCATCTTTCTCATCTACAATAATTACATCACAAATTTTATTCTTACACATCATTTAAAAAAATAGATTTGACCGATTGAAAGGAAAAAACCTGACTTAAATCTTAAAAACCTCGCTGACCGGCGTTGACCGCCATTGACTGACGTGTTGACCGCTTTTTTGGCTGCCTAGTGTAAAATCGAGGTGGTTGGTGGCCACTTTCTACAAAATTGTTCTCGACCTTGACGAAAACCAGTATATGGACTCAAATACGCCATTAATAGAACACATTAACCTCGCACAATTGGAGTTCTCACACCTGACACCCTACAAATTGCAAAAGAAATAATCATTTCATATTTATCAAATCTACGATACCGACACCCGAAGTCGAGCATACATACGACGATCTTCATGCGTGAATAGCGGGGAGGAAAGAAAGGGTGGTAGACGATAATGAGAAAAGGCGCCGCGTCTGGGTGTGTGGGCGGGCGGCATATGACCGAAAGGTGTCACAAATCATTTTAGTGCTTCCACTTTGGCTCTTTACAACATAAAACGATTTGAAGAAAATATTTATACACCATTAGACCCATTCATTAAATGGACTTTGTATAAAGGAGTACCAGAACAAATTTTATGAGCTCCAACATACCTTAAGGAACTGATTGCTTAAGATAAAGACGCCACTTATCAATATATGCCATTTTATCATGATCCATGATTGGTGGTAGTTCAAATGTCTCTAGTCTTTCCATTATCTTTGTAGTCTTACCAAGAAGCTTGGCTGCAACCTTGACGCTTGCCTCACGTTTGTCTATCACTCTTTCATGGCATTTCATTGTTATTACTCGTGGTATATTGGTGAAACAAGCAGCGAACATATCTACAATCATGCCATTTAAAAGCGCAAACAACTACTATATGCTAAGCGATTCTGCATTGCCTTGCTCTCTAAGCAAGATGTTTGTGCAATTCCGTACATTAAATTGGAAGCAATCAACTCCTTAAAAAATACCGTTCTCCATCATTTTTCTATTGGAACTTCCACTAATTTTCATTAAAGTCTCTTCAGCTTTATCAGCAAACCAGTTAAGAATTTTTGTTGTTGTTTTCCCCTCAAAAGCAACTTTTGATAAAGTATGCTTCAACCACTTGCGAGTGTTTTTGGCTTCATTCCATAAGGTAACAATGTCCCTTCAAATATTTACATATTCACTAGAAATATTGAGGTTTTCTTCGACGATATGGGTGTACGATAGACCTTCACCAACACTTTTATGACCAAGTTCTCAACTCTGTCCTTGGGAATAGGTGAGAGAGCAACAACGATGCATGTTAAGGCCACTATTGGTAGGCTCCAACTGTTAACATTGTTTCCCGGGCTCTTTTCACTTGAGTCCACCAGAGATTGCAAAGTCATGGATCGATGTTATCTGGATAATGGGTCTTATGTTATCAAATGGGATTGGAGAAGGCCCATAAGGGACGGTACAGAAAGAGTTCAATTAGACGGGCTTAATCACCTCCTTATGAATTTTGTTCCCTCGTCTTCACAGGATTGTTGGGAGTTCAGCTTGAATGATTCAAGATGCTACACGGTTTCTTCAATGCGAAAACACATTGAATCTTTCACTTTGAGCACGGATGAAGAAAAGATAAGATGGAACAAACTTATTCCAATAAAACTGAACATCCTAACGTGGAGAATTAGCCTGGATCGTATCCCTACTCGGTCGAACCTTGACTCAAGAGGGATTGATCTTGACTCGACACGGTGTCCGGTTTGCAACGATGATATTGAAACCTCACAACATCTCCTTATCGACTGTGCAATAGCTAAATCTTCTTGGATTTTGGTTTCCAAATGGTGGGGCTTTCATGATTATCCCAAAGATCTTCCGTCCTTAATTAAGTGGGCTGATAACACAAATTTGCCCACTAAATCTGCTCGGATCTTTGATGCGGTAGTTCAAACAACTTTGTGGGCAATTTGGAATCTCCGGAATAAGATATGTTTCGATGCTAAACCCCCGAGGAAAGACTTGGTTGGCGAAGATATAAAACTCCTCTCTCACTTATGGGTTTCTCATAGGAGTAGGAATTGTAAACCATGTTGGTTAAACTGGACTAATGATCCAGTTACTGCTTGTTCATAGTTGTAATCCATTGTAGCTTCTTTTGTTTCTAGCTCCTGGCTAGTTTTAATAAAAATCGCCGTTCAAAAAAAAAGGCTCCAACTGTTAACAAGCTCAACAGAAAGGAAAGGTTGAATATCATCCATGTCAAATTCCTTGCAGCCTTTAAGAGGAAGGAATTCATGGAGTTTAAAATCCCCTGTAGTGCTTTTCAAAAAACTCCATCTCGTAGTGAATCTGTAAAACATAGTACTTTTTAAGGTCTTCGTTTATTTCGCCGCTTCTTAAGGTGATAGCTAGAGTAAACAGTTTTGCCTTCAGTGACTTCCAGCGGTACGAGCAATAGACCACAAGTCTTAAAATGCCTATCGGGATGAGCCATATCACTTTGCACGTACGAAAATTACCTATTGAAATGAAGTGCAATGCAAAGGCAAAGAGTGATATTTCAAACTATAAAGGAGACTTCTCGATCCACGACTGCTTGATAAAAAAGGTAGTATATGATTTTGTTTCCACTTATACGACTTTTGTTTCTAGTACTTTTCTAATTTAAAAACTATTAGATGATTCCTATTCCATTTAGTGATCAATTTGATGCTTACAACGGAAAAAACATCTAAATATATGAGCAATGCTACCCACCACGACCCCTATGGACTGTGTTATCATATGATTCCTATCCCATTTAGTGATCAATTTGTGTTCTCAAGATATGTTAACAAGAGAAAAGAAGAGAAGAGAAAGGGAGATGTAAGGCTTTTTTTTTATCCAAAAGTTTCTTCCTACTTTTGGGATAATTGTACTTCTCTTCTCTTCTCTTTTCTTTACTTCTTTTCTTTTCATCCCAACAAAATCCTATAGATGTACGTAACCATAACTTAACACGATCAAAATTGGAAGTATGTCCTAACACGTAGTCCAATACCTAAGTGAATACAAATATACACCGCCATGGTAATAACAAGAATGGACAAACCTATAACATTTATAAGAGATTTCATGCACTCATGCATGCTATCCATAGACGCCAAGGAAGGCATAAAGTTGGCCATCATCGTGAAACTCAAACTTCCGAGCTTGGGAGCTTGGATGCTAGCTTGGTCCATGTTGTTAGAAAATAGTGTAGGGTATGTGATGATCCTGGATATCTTACTAGAATCGTGTTGAGTTCACTTTCCATATAAAGTATTTCGACCCTATATATGCCTGGGTTGCACGAAATCTCTATCGGGATAATTCTAGAAGAGAAACACTTTGTATCTAAGCACCAGATTAAAAAGCAGGAACTAGAGAGAAATTGTAAGGTTTTTCGTATGTTTCAAATGAGGCTAAAGGATTTTTTTTCTAAACAGATTATGGATGGCGGTTATACAGTTGTAGTTGGTTGTAAGCAACTTTCATAACTATTTTCCAACAGTCACATTGGTTGGGAAAAAGGAGGGAAAAAACGGGTAAGTAACTTGGAGCACCAAAGATACCGTTTGGGACCCCAGCAAGGGGCTCTGCCCCTTGACCCAGCAAGGGGCGCTGCCCCTTGACCCCTGCATTCTAGTCATGGTCGAAAACATATTAGCTCAACGAGTGTGCACTCCACACTTCCCTAACTCGTATCCGAACCGAATATGAAATCTCATTAGCCTCTAGTAAAGCGTCATTACCTAAATGGCCGTCGATGACACTAAAATCACCAACGCATGTAACTTGGCATCTCGATCAATGCTTAGATCCAAACAATTTCATGGCAATAGTTATTATCACTGTAATGGATAGTGAAGTCGGGAAACAATCCAGTGCAAGGGGAAAACAAGGTTCAAGGTGTGTCTTATGCTAATAAGGTGAAAGGAAATAAGGTTGACAATAAACCTAGTCTGAAAGATCCAGTAAAGAAATGTGTGTTAGGGGAGGAAGAATACCAGTCTAGAGAGAACTTTAGTAGAGTGGTATTAGGAGAGGTAAACAATGCAACGATAATTCCTCAGTTGTATCGTTTATGCTATAGTGAAGGTTTTGAAGATGTCAAGATACAATATGTCGGGGGTATGTGGGTGTGGATTGAATTTATCTCGGAGGATAAACGTTCAAGTTTCATAAAGAATATTGGAGTTGGAACATACTTTAAACAATTAATTCCACCGTCTGATACTTTTGAGGTAAAGGAAAGAGCAGTTTGGCTAGAAGTTCAGGGGTTGCCCTTACGTGCATGGTCTGTGAATGCACACAAAAAGGTTGCTTCGTTTTATGGAACAGTCATGTTCTCGGATGACGAAGAATATAGAAGTTGTGGGAGAATATGTGTATGCTCCATGATTATGGAGAACATTGATGAAAAGATGTTAGTCATGGTGGAAGGCAAAGAATACACGATACATATAAGAGAAGTAGAAAACTGGTGGCCTGATATCCTAAAAGTTGAAGTAGAGTTGGAGAGTAATTCTCAAGTTGAAACAAATGATAACTCAGACGAAGAGGTGGACTCACTTGTGCCGAGCGAAATGGCAGAAGACAATGAAGTTATACCAGAAAGTTTCAATGAAGGGATGAAAAACATGAGTTTGAAGCAGAATAATGTCGAGATGGATAACCAAGATCAAGAAAGTGAGGAGAAAGGTGAAGATACAGTTTCAAAAGTAGAAGAGAATAACATCAACAATGATGTTCAATCAAAGATGTATGTAAATCAATCAGGGAATCAAACAGAGGAGAGTGACCCTTCTTTTCCTCCTGGCTTTAATAGGATGCGATTCCATTCAACGAAAGAAAAAACCACAGAAGTTGATAAAGAAAGAGGTTCAACGGCTATGTCCACTTGGAAAGGTAAGAAGATGCAATTACATAAAAAATCTCTTTCAACCGTATCATTGATTGATGATGTGGAAAAATATGTCGAGATAGGGGGACTGTTAGGGTATGATTTATCAGGGTGTAGAGAAGACATCAGGAGATTGCTTCATGGAATGGGAGAGAAACATGGTGTCCAATGAATATGTTATCCATAAACTTATGTGGCATGAAATTCCATAAAAAGAGGGGGTGGATAAAGAAGTTGTGTGTTGAAAATAATATCGCAATTGTAGGGGTTCAAGAAACGAAGTTGACGATGCTGGATTTGTTTCTAGTTCGGTCTATATGGGGTAATAATCAATTTGAAGTGGCTAGTAGTGGGGCTAGAGGTAGATCAGGGGGTTTATTAACTATATGGGATCCTAACGTGTTTCAGAAATTAAGGATTTGGTGTACAGAGAATGTTATTATTGTGAAAGGAAAGGTGATGTCTAGCGGTATCATTTGCTTCTTAGTAAATGTATATGCACCTCAAGATCGAAATAGAAAGAAGGAGGTTTGGGAGTATTTAACAAGATTTATGGGGAATCAAGAAGGAGAATACATTATCTTTGGTGACTTTAACGTGGTTAGATTTAGCCATGAAAGATCCTGATCAGTGTTTTGTAGCCAATCAGCGGATGATTTTAATGAGTTTATAGTAAATATGGATTTAGTTGATATTCCATTGGGAGGGAGGAGATACACTAGAATTGACAAATATTGTACCAAGATGGCCAAGTTGGATCGTTTTTTGTTTTCTAGTGGGTTGGTAGATCGGTTTAGTAACATGGTGGGAATGGTAATGCCTAGACTGTGGTCTGATCATTGCCCTATCGTTATTAAGCAAGAAGTCACTGATTATGGTCCTATACCTTTCAAACTATTTAATTCGTGGGGGCTCATAGAAGGGTATGACCAAGTGATTAGAGATGCTTGGAATGGAAACGTCAACCCAACAGGTAGGAGTGCATTTGTGAAATTCAAAGACAAATTAAGGTGTGTCAAGATGAAATTGAAAGAGTGGCATAAACACAATCTGAATCAAAACAATGGCGGAAAGAAGGAGATGCTCAATAGATTAGAGCAGTTGACAGTATATTGAAGTAAACCAACAACACACCGAAGCCGGTGGAAGAAAGAATAAACTAAGCAAAAGATTACCTGAACTGGAAAAAAAAAGAAGGAATGGATATTGCTTGCAAAAAGTGAAAATGAAGTGGGGGTGAGGGAGATGAAATACAAAATTTCTTCCAACTCAAAGTCAAACAGAAAACGAAGGAAGCTAGCGATTACTGGCAGTTTTGGAGATGGAGATTGGATGAAATCCGGGTCAGGTTAAAGAGAGATTTTATAATTTCTTCTGTAACAAGTTCAATCACTTTACAGAGTCTTAATGTCAACAGGTCCGATTGGGAAGAATTTAAAAAGTTGTCATCCTTACAAATGCAAGTATTGTCTGTGAGTTTCACCATGGAAGAAATAAAGGAGGCTGTCTGGTGTGGAGTGATAGGGCTCCAGGTCCCGATGGTTTAACTTTAAATTCATCAAACAATTTTGGGATTTTAATGAAAAATGATATTCGGGAGTTTGTGTCCTGAATTCCACGATGAAGAGATGATCCCTAAGGGATTCAATGATCTTTTATAACTTTGATCCCTTAAGGTGAGCAGCCCGGTTTCGCCTAAAGAGTATCGTC
>LBNU01018016.1:95256-128435 GCA_014162995.1 Artemisia annua | reverse complement strand
CCCCCTCAAGCTCAACAACACGATTCTGGAAAACATTTAATGCAACAGACATTTCATGAAATTGACAAGCAGTTAATGACGAATCAGTAGCAGTATAAAATACATCTTGTGCAATACATTGAGCAATCAAAGTGTCATTCATGATAAGAGCATTTTTCCTTGCAATTTCACTATATTGAAGATCTATTGCAGTTTGTTTTCCTTCATTTTCCACATTTTTAAACACTTCTTTCATCTCTTTCACTTCAGTGTCAAGGGATTTTTGCATGCCCTCAAAGTGTTCTTTGATAAGTTTAAAAAATGGGATGACTTTAGTTAAGTAACACTCTTTTGTTAGTTTAAATCCCCTTTCACCCTCAGTAATTCCCGTTGGTGTAATTCTCTTTTTACATGTTTTATCAAAATCAGCAAACATTTGACAAAGAACGTAGATGCTAATAAGAGTTTTACATTGTGTGGGAAGATTTAACTGAACTAGGTGCATCGGTGTATTGGGAGGATACGCCGTTGGGGTAGCACACTTTAGAGGGATTTTGGCCTTAAGTTTTTCAGCTTTTCTTTTCTCAACGTCTAAGGACCAAAAAATCTGTTCTGGTGTTAACTTAGTCTGTGGTGCAAAAACAGTCAATCGATTATGTTTATAGTAATTATGAGGCTTGATATTGACACTTTTTTAGTGCACTTTGGATCCTTCATTTTAGCATCTAATCTCTCTCTATTGACAGTTTCTATCTCATTGGTATGTGCTTTTTCACATACCTTTTACTCACCATTTTCAGGCTCTATAAGACCAAAAACTAACGTTAAACGCCAAAGATATCGTGTTTTTGTGTTTGTGACTGTGCAGGAAAGGATATTACAAAAACGACATCAAAAGCAACCAAAAAGCCTAAAGCGAGCACGAGATGTGGAAGAGAGTCTTAAAGACAAGCCAAAGATGAAATTTGCCTAAGAAAAGCCCGTGACGACACATTTATTTCTTAAAGGCTCAAGAAAATAAAAGAGACGCTTAATCGAAGTTCAAAGATAATTGTCAAGATAAGCTTCACAAATTCGAGCAAGTGATCACTTTTAAGTCTTCGAAGACCTTTGGAAAGCACGTCAACACGCTACCTCAAGTTACAAGGACTTATATTTAATTTTTAGAACGTTTAGTAGTCTTGTAATGTAGTTTATGTGTTGTTTTCATGAGATGTAAAAGTCTAGGGGGCAAAATGTACACGAAGGCAAACTTGAACCCCTCCTAGCATGATAAATACCCCATGGGTGGCTTCATTTTGAAGAGAGTCTTAGTTTTATTAAGTTTTAGTTTTTGTAAGTTTTTTATTATTAATGCATTTTTAATTTTCATGCCGTAAACTTTTCTTCTTAGCTTATTGTCATTCATCTTAATCTTTCTTAAGAATCTTTACATGTTTTGAGTTTATTTTTGTTATTGTTAATCATTGTCTACGTGAATCTTAATCTTTTACAAAAGCTTTTATAAAATCCTTGTCACCTTTGCATGTTTCTATTTCGAATAAGACAAAAATATGGGTTAGGGCTTATTTTTGTGAATCGTTGGCTTATTTTAAGCTTATTTTGTTACTTGAACTAGTTATTTACAAAGCTTTTACAAGTTTTATAAGTTTATATTTCATTTTCTTGTCTTAAAATCGTCCAGTACCATTTCTCTTATTCTATCGAGTAGTTTTTTTTAGGGTTCAGCGAGTTTGGGTCAAAAGTTTGCGAGTATACATTTTTAGTGTTTAGTTTTGCGAGATTGGGATTAGGGTTTAGCGAGTATTGGTTTGTTTGCGAGTAGGGATCCTTTGTTTCGTTTTGGTTTTGCGAGTTTGGTACCATTTTGCGAGTATGAATTTTTGTTCTTTGCGAGTATCACATGAAATAGCGAGTATGCTTTATTAAGCTTGCGAGTTTCAACTTGGCTAGCATTTAATTGCGAGTTTGGAGATCAAACTCTTTGCGAGTATCAGTTTTTTATTGCGAGTAAGGATTGTAAAAATATTGCGAGTAAGGTTTCCTTTGTTTTGCGAGTTTCATAAGTATTTTTACAAGTTTGATTTAATTTGGTGTCAAGTCTTATTGTTTCTTTACTAGGATCATTTGTTCTAATTTAGCTAGTATCATTTTAAGTTTTCTTTTGAGTCGAGTTTCATTTTCTAATTTTCCATTCTCATTTCTTTTATAAGCCGAGCCAGGCTTCCCTTTACCTCATCGTTTCATCGAGTGAGGGTTTTGTTTAGTTCATTCCTAAACGAGACTCCGCCGAAATTTATAAAAATCTATTAAACTTAGTTTATTTTCTTGTCGACTTAGTTCGTTAAATCTTTTTAAAGCTTTACATTTACTTTAATAATTAGTTACTTTCTTTTGTCAATTAAATTTAAAAACCAAAAACAATTTTATTTTCCTGTTAAGCTTTTCTTACTTATATTTTGTTTAACTTTTCTTTTATTTCTTTTATCGTTGTACTTAATCATTTTCGTTCATCAAAAATATAAAACACCAAAAATATTTTCTTTATTACTTTCTTTTATCATTTACAATTTCAATTTCATTTCTCTTAGTTTAATCTAGTTTAATGTTTTCTTGTGTTCTTAATTCTATTTCTCTTAAACACGTTCTCATTTTCTAAGTTGTTATTAAACCTTAAAGTTTTCTCGTAGTGTAGTTAAAAACCAAATCTCAATCTTTAAACTCATTCACTTCACATAACTCGCGATTTTGAGCTGACAAGATCCATTCAACCCTCGTTGGGACTACAACTCGAGGTTTAAGCTTCACCGCTTGAATTCTACGAACGCTCACTCATCAATCTCCTCATTAGACGGCACATCAGGGGGGGGGGGGCATGATCAGGTTTAAGCATAACATTAGCATCGTATAAAGCAGGTTGAGTGGCACTAACGCTCCTAAGGAAATTAGTTTTAGGCACCCCTAAATCTTTATCACTATGATCATCCCGCAATTTAATGTGCTTTTGTATCATTTGAGCAGTTTGAATGGTTTGGCCTTGTGTGTACAATTTATTTTCAAGCTTGTTCTTTAACGCTTTAAGATTGGAGAAATTACTTAAGAGTTTAGCTTCTTTATTCTGAAATCAAGTTTTAGTGTAATTACACTATTTTGAATCTCCTGTTTTTGTTTAACAGTTTGATCAATTTGATTTTGTAAAGATTTTATTTCCATTCTTAATGCTTCTTCCTTTAAGTTTCGTTCTGTTATATATGTACACATCTGCTAATCCATCTTCTGTTCACGTTCGGTTAGATCAAATTTTGCACGTTGTTGATAAATAGTCACCTGATCTTTAAGAATATTAATCCTAGTAGTCAAGGTATCATCAGGCACAACAGCAGTGTATTCATCCAATTCACACACATTATTATCAACAGAGGATTCATCACTTGGTACAACAGACTCGACGTTGTGTCTTACATATTGTTCATATGGGATAACATTGTTATTTCCCATATCAGCAGTATTTGATTCCACAACGTTTGTTTGTTGTACTTTGTTATGTATCCTTTGTTCATGCATCACATTATCATCACATACAACAGAAGATGGTCGACTAGGTACATCAGATTCTTTGTTGTGATCCACATGTTGTTGTATTGGGATAACATTGATGTTTTCCAATTCTATATCATTTAACTCAACAACATTAGTTTGATGTAATTTGTTGAGTATCTTCGGTTCATCAATCCTTTTGTACAGTTTGAGTACCTCAGCACTTGACACCTGTTCTTTTAGCGGTCTGATATATGCATCCACAACATGTGTAACAAGAGTCATTGAGCTGTTGGTAGTGGCAAGCTTATCAGTCTCGAACACGTTAATTTGTTGGGAAGGGTTGGAAGTCTTATGCTCATCGACCATGTGGTACAATTTGAGTATCTCAGGTATGACTGATTCTTAAGAATTTAACATGATGTGGACATGCACAGGATTTTACACTTCTATGATTTAAACCGAGAAATAGATTCTTTTGTGGGATTTTACAAAATCAAGAAGAAACCGTGAAATATAAAGTATGTTTGATATGGAGCAAATCGCTAAAATGAAGGCTTAGAGCAATTCGCCAAACCGAAGTCTTAGAGCAAATCGCTAAAAAGAACTTAGAGCGAATCGCTGAAACAGGAAGTCACCAATTGAGCAAATCGCTATAACGCAACACCTAGCAAATCGCTGAAAATATGATCACCAATAGAGCAAATCGCTATAATCCCAACACCTAGCAAATCGGTGAAATTGTAACTCGCCAAATAGGAAATCGCCAACTTGAGCAAATCGCTTATGATAGGAAATCGCTAGAAGCTGAGAGGTAATCTCTGGAAAGAGTTAATCGCTAAATGGGAGCTAATCGCTATTTGGAGATAATCGTTATTTGGAGATAATCGCTACTTGGAGATAATCGCTACTTGGAGATAGTCGTTACTTGGAGATAATCACTACTTGGAGATAATCGCTATTTGGAGATAATCGCTAGTTTCACAAAACGACAGATCGTACTAATCGCTAATCACAAACTGCCAAACCAATCGCTATCTAGCGATTTGTCCTTTTGTCCAAATATAGTAAAAAGAGATAATCGCTAGACTTAATCGCTACCAAAACAGAGATAATCGCTACTAAGAAACACTATCCGAGGAGCTAATCGCTAACAAGAAACACAACCCCAAATCACTCCAAATCCAAAATAACGAAAGATAAAGCTTATCCAGATGAAAAACTAGGTAACTCTAACCCAACTAATCACAAAAGTATAACCATAACACATCATATTACACCAACAAGATCAAACCAAGGTGTTTTTCTATAAAACTATTCTAACTAACCAAAAACCACACCAAATCCAAATATCCAAGGCCCTAAGATGAAACGTTGGCTCTTGATACTAATTGTAGGATACTCATAATATAAACACGTATGGTCTTTGTGGTTGGATTGAATGGTGTAAGAAATCTAGAGAGAGAAAGATGAGGGAATGGAACCTTTAGAGAGAGAAAGTGATATGTTAGATTAATATGAATGAAAGGTCCAACCCTCTCCACATGTGGAGAGGGGTATTTATACTTAAACATACTAAGTACCTCTACTAGGCTGTGGGTCGAGCTGACAATGGGTAAAGACCCGACCCGACTCCACACATACTAACTAATACTAAACTACGTACTAACTAATATGATAAATACTACGAGCTACATAATGCTAAACAATACTTGGGGTGACCGAGTCTTCTATATGAAAAACGTATTCCTAACACAATCCATCTGTTGCGGGGAACAATTTGTTCATCTGATCTAACTGGAGGTGGAACATCGACATTGACATCGGCCATGGTAACTGCACACATACATAGATACGGAGACAAGTGTGCGGAGGCACTGTTAGTAGAGAGTATAAGCCCGATATTAGATCATTATCAAGTCTCTGAAAGGTATTAATTAGTGTACAACAGGACCAACTATAGATGGAGAATAATATTCAAAATAATCAACTCAAAGCCAGTGTGATTTGATTAGCATAGAGATTGAACACTATTCAACAAACTACCTAAGTCACTCAAATAACAATGGTTAGCCTGGGAGTTGATTAGGAATCATATTATGATCAAATCGCATCAAACACATCAAATCACATCCACTAAGCAACTCGCATCCACACAACATGAGAACAACTAGCACCCGGAATAAGATAATTAAAATGATCAACTCACATTAAGCAGAAACATAATAAATAAGCTAGTCAACCAGCAGCAGAATAAATTTGATTAAACTAATCAACTCACATTCAACAAAAATATAATAGATAAACTATTAAAAAACCTACGCTTCTCTCTGGTGACCTATGGCGATTTTTCTAATTAACCCTACTCTCAAATCGATTCTCTATCTCTGATCTTGTTCCAATCCCTATAACAATCGTGTTTCTGCTTGTTTAACTTTTTTATCCTAAGCGTTAACATTATTTTTATTAGGAACTAGGCTTGATTAGGTTAGGGTTTTTTGATTCGTTTTTTAGGGTTATTAGGGTATCGTTTGAATTGATTTCCTTATTCTCCAAATCTTAATCAGTATGGAAGTCGGTTAGTGCTTTATATTCATGCCTTAATCCTTTAAGGTGATCGGTTTGAAGGTTAACGTTGATCTTCTTGTTTATCTGCTGCCGCGATTGTCTTCTTATTAAATTAGGGTTTCGTGCTTTCTTTTCAAAGTTGTTATGGAGAACGTAGGTAAGGTTAATGTTGATGTTGATGCAATGAATACTAGAATGAGTCGATTGAAGGGATAACAAGATGGGAACTCCGATGTTCCTCAACCACGAAAAGTTGTTAAGGTTAATTTGGATTCTGATCGTAACTAGGCTGGTGTTGCTGCTAACGTATCTCATTTTGGGTCTACTGGTGGTGTAAGTAACATTATTCCCTCTGAATATCCATCTCTTACTGAAGTTACTGGTATTGCTAGTAACCCTACTGCTATTGGGAGTACTTATACACATGTTGGGACTGAAGTTACTGGTGCTTCTATTAACTCTACTCTTGGTGTGAATAAGGTTACTGGTACATCTTATAAGGTTACTTCTGGTAGCAGTAAACCTTCTCATGAACATGCTGCTCTGAATGATGCTACAAATGACTTGAGTATGCCTGATGGTGATGGTGTACATGTGTCTTCTAGTGCTGGTAGGTTCAATTCTAAGGGTAGGGGAGTGGAGGATATTAACTCAATTTTGTACACTTTCACGTCTAAGATAGCAAGCCTGGATGGTAGTAAGAACCATGATGAAGGGGACACGCATACGACTCCGGTTTCGTATGCCAAAGTACTTATTGAAGATCACCGAAAGGTTAACTTTAGTCCTCTTAAGAATCAAACTATTGAAGATGCGGATTTTACTCTACCTATGAAGTCGTCTATTAAGAGTAAGCATGATTTTATTTATACTTTGTTTGGTGTGTCGCTTAAAACACTAAAGGATATTGATGACTTCATTTTGGGTTGTGAAGCTGGTATCTATCCGGTGTGGGCCGAGTTGGATAGTGATGTTAGAACAATAGTTATGGATGCGGCTCGTGATTTATGTAATGCTTTTGAGGCTGAAATAAGAGCTAACTCTACGACCCCTAAACCTACCAATGGGTCTCCAATTGTCCAAGCTGTGGACATCAATACCAATGCTACATCTTATGTTGAAGCTGAAGGTTTGAGGGATGCCCATCATGTTATTGATATTACTTTTCGTCCACTGGTTGCAGAACCAGTATTTGAAGGTGTTAGCATCTCAATTCCTCGCAAAGTGGTTAAAAAGGTTAGTGCACGGTTGGAACACACATTATATGGCTATTTTATTGGAAATAGAATGGCATTTCCGGTTGTTGAATATTATGCTATGAATAACTGGGGAAACATGGGCTCAAGAGGATTATGATGAACTCCAAAGGTTTCTTTTTCTTTAAATTTGATAAACTAGATGGGTTAGAAGCTGTTTTGGAGGGTGGTCCGTGGATGATACGCAAATCTCCAATAATCCTTAAGAAATGGTCTATGGATACTAGTCTGCATAAGGAAGAATTGACCCGTATTCCGGTATGGGTTAAATTGCATGATGTCCCTCTTCAAGTTTTTGAAGAGGATGGTATAAGTTTGATTGAAAATTTTATTGGCAAACCTGTTATGCTAGATTCTTATACGAGCTCTATGTGTAAGGATTTGTTAGCCTCGCTATTTTATAAAGATAATGTCACACAAGTGAAATGGACTAGATATGTAGCTAGTAGTAACTTCAGGGACTATTAGTGATCATTAGGCAAACTTATTATGTAATGAGCCTATAAATACCCCTCATGACTCTCCATGAAGGGTGTGGGAAATTGTATGTATCATTTACTTTGTCTTTAATAAAACCCTTTTTCTCCACCCTCTCTCTACTTTCTCTCACTAGAAAAGATGAATACTTTCATCTTCTTTGATCAACCTAGACCTCCCGAACCACATAAATCTTAGTTATTTTCGGTCATACAGTTGGCATCAGAGCCTCGTTGTGTTATTTCAATGATTTTTGTGGTTCGAATCTGTTTTTGAAACTGTTTTTATACATTTTTTTCGGATCTGGAAATTTTTTTTCCGTATCTTTATAGTTAACAGTTTCATACAATACTTGATGTATCAAATAGTGGTCAAAACAAAAAAGTCATAATCTTTCTTTGTCATCATCATTTATCTGTATTCGTGGGGTCATTTATGAACCTCGTTAACACAGGTTTATGTCACATATGATCTTATGATTGTTTTTTACCATTATCGTGAATCTGTGGTCAAAAAGGCCGGAAATCTCATCGGTAAACTCATCGGAAAACTGGGTAAAAAGGGTGGTCGGAAGTTTTGGTCGGAATAATCGCCGGAAAAAGTAGGAATTTCTTGTATAAGAAATTTTCGAAAAGTTCATACCCTATATTTTCGAAAAGTTATTTTTCGAGAAGTTCAAGCCCTGAATTATCGAGAAGTTACATTTTCGAAAAGTTCAAAAAATTATCGAAATCAGGTTCTCGATAACCGAAGATCTCGAAAACTAAGGATGCCGATAAGTCAAGTTTTCGATAAGTCAAGATTTCGATAAGTTCAAAATTTTCGAAAAGTTACAAAAAATTATCGAGAACTTTTTTGGACAAAAACTTTCGAAAAGTTTTGAAAAATTTTCAAGAAATGAAGCTGAAGAGAATAAGACCACTTGACTACAACCATATACCATATGAACTCATTTGGACCTCAGTCAGTTTACCATCATCAGTCCAAAGCTACACGAAATACGCATATGAAATGAAAAAAAAACATCCACAGATCCAAACCAAAACCGATCCATACACAACCTCTAACAACACCAACCTCTTCTATTATAATCCCACAACTTTCATCTAATGCTAATACAAACAAAAGTAAACCGAATCTCAGATTGCTTCAAACTTTGTTGCCAATCTTTTTTTAAAGATTTTTTTAGTTTGAAGGCTACTCATCACAGATCCATGTCGAACATATCAAAGCTTAAACTTCATTATATTATCCGGATAAAAGGAATGAAAAAATAACAAGTATGTTACTTCATTCCTTTGGTTCGATGAAATGGAAAACAAAACGTAATCACAACAATAACGACCTACCCGAGACCTATTCAAGATCTTGAAGCCTTCTTCAACTTTGCTCGGTGTCTTAACCAACAAGAGTGTTTGTTTGTCGGTATTGCACAAGCAGTAAGAAAGGGGATGTTTAGTTTGCTATTCGTTTTGATGATTAGATGAGATTCGGATTGAAGGAGATAAAGATGGGAGAAAGATATTAGGCTGATGAGAGTATGGTAGGCGGAGTAAAAAGAGATGTGTGTTTTAGGGTTAAAGGGTATCCCGTGTATTTAGATATTATAAATACCGATTATATCTTTGTGTGATTGTGGACTTGATCATGAATTGGGCCGATTATTGTTTAATTTAAGGAGGGGCCGAGTGACTATTATGATAATGGGCTGTTGATATCTTTGATTATGGACATTGGGTGGACTGAATTTGATGAAAATATACAAACATGGAACTATCAATATATAATCTGAATTTATCTTTAGATATAATATCATTGATAGCATTTGGTATTAAGAGGGTATTTTGGTCTTATAAATTTCACGGGGATACATATATTCACGGCTAGAATTGTTTCGTTTAAAAAAATGACTACGGGGTTTTTTACGGTATAACTAATTTGATTTTGAAGTGACGTTTCAAGCGCGTACTTATTTATCTTTGAGATATGCGGGTCTCAAGATAACTTGTTTGGGCATATGTTAATGGTGACAAAGACTTGGTTTATCTAGTTTTCATAGGTCAAGGGGTGGATGGACGAAGACCTAGTTAACTATCACTTAAAGGAGATACATTGTAGTACTCAGTGTCACACGAAGTTGTGGATAGTCNTAGATGAGATTCGGATTGAAGGAGATAAAGATGGGAGAAAGATGTTAGGCTGATGAGAGTATGGTAGGCGGAGTAAAAAGAGATGTGTGTTTTAGGGTTAAAGGGTATCCCATGTATTTAGATATTATAAATACCGGTTATATCTTTGTGTGATTTTGGACTTGATCATGAATTTGGCCGATTATTGTTTAATTTAAGGAGGGGCCGAGTGACTATTATGATAATGGGCTGTTGATATCTTTGATTATGGACATTGGGTGGACTGAATTTGATGAAAATATACAAACATGGAACTATCAATATATAATCTGATATAATATCATTGATAGCATTTGGTATTAAGAGGGTATTTTTGTCTTATAAATTTCACGGGGATACATATGTTCACGGCTAGAATTGTTTCGTTTAACAAAATGACTACGGGGTTTTTGTACGGTATAACTAATTTGATTTTGAAGTGACGTTTCAAGCGCGTGCTTATTTATCTTTGAGATATGCGGGTCTCAAGATAACTTGTTTGGGCATATGTTAATGGTGACGAAGACTTGGTTTATCTATTTTTCATAGGTCAAGGGGTAGATGGACGAAGACCTAGTTAACTATTACTTAAAGGAGATACATTGTAGTACTCAGTGTCACACGAAGTTGTGGATAGTTAAGAGGTGATGTACGTCTTATACTTGATGGTTGGTTGGTTGAAGAGTATAGAGTACATAGGGATTCGATGGTGTACGAACTCTCTACACCGTTCTTAGTCACACCATCGTACAAGATTAAGTCACAAGATGGGATGTTTACTTCATTTTCAAGTGGCCATATCGGGTTGTCTCCATATGTGGTCATTACTATTAGCCGGTGAATTCAAAGGAGGTTCGATTAAAGGTTGGTTTGAGAGAAGTGTATTGAGAGTATATCCTATTAGCATATACTCACAAATTATGCTTTCATGGTCTATCTATATTGCATCAGAAGTGTAAAGTACGGGTAATTATGGCATGTACACAAGATTATGATGATTCCGATAACTCGCAACCATCAGGAGGGAGAAGAACATGCCAGAAGAAGTAGTGTTTCGTCTTCAGTACGTTGGTTGATCGAGGGAATATTGCTTTATGTACCAAGTATGTGTATGTGTTCATCGGAGCGTATTACCAACCTTCTTTGCAATGTTATGTGAGTTATGTCGTAATGATGCTCCCAGAACGACAACCATGGTGCAAACTCATTAGTATCTACTTTATCCGCTGCGAGATGAAAGAGGTTGTCAGTTCAGGAGGGAGCAGAAGAAAGAAAAAAGGCTCACTACTTAGGAGGGAGTAATAACCTAACTAGACAATTACAGTTGAAGTTCAGAGCTACAAAGACCTTTGCCGTCAGTGTCAAAGATCAAACGCCGAGATCGTCGGAAGAGAGAACTTCAAGTCTGCCTCAATATCTAGACTACAGAGACTCTGCGCTTCAACACCATCAACATAGTTTACTATTGTTGTAATTTTACATTGTTAATGTATTTATAGGTCTCATTGTAACCATTCACGTGTGACGATATCTTGGAGGGAGATTGTTAGCCTCGCTATTTTATAAAGATAACGTCACACAAGTGAAATGGACTAGATATGTAGCTAGTAGTAACTTCAGGGACTATTAGTGATCATTAGGCAAACTTATTATGTAATGAGCCTATAAATACCCCTCATGACTCTCCATGAGGGGTGTGAGAAATTGTGTATCATTTACTTTGTCTTTAATATAATCCTTTTTCTCCACCCTCTCTCTACTTTCTCTCACTAGAAACATGTATCCATTCATCATGTTTGATCAACCAAGACCTCCGGAACCACATAAATCATGTATTATTTCGGTCCTACAGGATTCGTGGGGGAGAAGTAGTTTTGCTAGGTGCCTTATTGAGATCAACTCCGAAGCTGATCTTGTGGACGTTGTTAGTATTGGCTTCCCTTCACTTTCTGGGAGGGTTTTACTAAAGCTACTATACGTGTTGAATATGAATGGAGGCCTCCCAGATGTAATGTATGCAAGTTTTTAGGTCACACTCATGATCAATGTCCTAATCAAGTGGTGTGTCCTCCTGTTGTTCCTACTCCACATGTTGTTAATTCAAGTGTGGTGCTGAATAATGACGGTTCCCAAAAGGTGGGTTAGAATAAAAAGAAGTTTAAAGCTAATTCTACTAATGGAAATCGGTTTGTTGGTCCATCTGTTAAACAGAATGTCAAATATGTCCCAAAGGTGGCAACTAGTGAACCTAAGAAGGGTACTACATCGTCGTCTATGTTGAAGTCTACTGGCACTACCTCAAAGGAAGGTAATATTACTACATCTAATCCGTATGCTGCATTGGTGATGGATGAAGAAGAAGATGAAGAACATGTTGAAAATGTGTATGATGAATCGGCTAACTTATTTAATAATCCATATACTAGTGAAAGTTCATCTTTCACGTAGCTGCTGGTTAGCTTTGTTTTCATTTGCTTGTTTGTTCTAGGTACATCTTTTGTTTCTAAAGTTGTTAGTGCTTATGGCATGTCATAAGCACTAGTCTTAGATGTTTATCAAGCTGCTTAGCTTGAGGTAAATATGGCACTTCAGCCATATTCCATTTGTACTTAAATTTTTCGGTTTTAATATTATTTACCGGGGTAACCCTTTACCCAAAAAAAATATAATTGATAAACTAGTCAACTAGCAGCCGAATAAATTTGATTAAAATAATCAACTCACATTTACTAGTCAACTCGCATCGATATTTCAACTGAACAACTCGCATCAGGAATAATATGAGTAAAGTAATCAACTCGCATCCACAAAAAATAATAACAAATAATAAAATCACATTCAATCAAGATACCAACTCAAAGTCAATTACTTAATAACAACTAACAGTCTCACATCAACTCGCATCCAAGCCATGAACCAATCAACTCGTAGAGAATAAAATATTCCAAAAATATCATCTCGCGGTCACACAAATCAAATCATACTCAGATAGCTGTTACTCAACTCACAGCCGAATAAAATAATAAAGATAATCAACTCGCATTCAAGCATATTAATCAACTCGCGGTCAAGAAACCACTATCAAATAGCAGCCAAGAGATTATTTGCCAACTAGCAGTCAATAATTTATTTAGGCAACTATCACTATTTAATTTACAGATAAGCAATATAGATCAGATGACACCCAAGAGTAACACATCAAATCACTGTCAAGATCATGATGTCGAATCAAAGTCACGACAACTTAGTCATTACGCGACCGATCACAAGTAACTCAAGAGAAGATACAAGCAATCACCATAGCAACAACACTCACTCAAGAACGATTTAACCTAAGATCCCACACCATAATATCACAAATCACTCCTAAGAGTCTAATGGACAACTCGCACTCAAGAACTTTTGTCAACTCGCAACCAAGAATCTTCTTCCACAACGCAAACACTTAAGCACACACATCTGCTCATCTAGATTAATAGACTATGAAAAATTCCTAAGTAATCTAAACCTATATCTTGAATCCTAACCTTCTACAAGCTAGCAACGATGCACATACCATATCGACTTATACAAGTCAAATTCTACACACGAAAATCAAAGGCAGTGCATAAATCATGAAGGGGAAACAGATTGGGCAACACACGAAGTTATGAAAACACATATAGCATAAGTCCGAACATACACAACCACATAAACATCCACTAACCTCGAGATTGAATAAACCTCGTGATCAAAACCTAAGAAAAATGCAATTGAATGAGTTACAATCCATCCTAGTTGATATATCACATTAAGAGATGTAAACGAATATATAACACTCAATACCTATGGATCTGATTTCATGTTAAATCAGGAGGAAAAAAGAAAAAAATGTGGCGGCAGCGATTTGATAGAGGTAGTGTTAGAAAAAATTGATAATGTGATATGTTAGTGAAAAGTTGACAATTCATAGGGGTTAGGTAAAAGTTAATGGAAGGACATTTTTACTATGTCAGGATTAGTCCTTGAACTCTCACTAACACTCTCACATCCCTATATCTCAAGCAACGACAAATTAATATGCATAAAGGTCACACCTATTCCTTTGACTTATGCACGTAGGGTAACCAATTAGTATCCTCGATAGATACATATACATGCTAGTATAGGCATAAGATAGACGAATGAGACCAAGTTGACATAGGCATAAGAGAAAAAGACCCCTACTAACACCCCATAAACATGACCAATACTAACACAACACAAACAAGACCAATCATTGTTATAGAATTTTTCAATAACTCTCCCCCTCAATCAGTGACCCGAAAGATATACAACGAGCAGGGGACATTGATTGAATGAAAAATTAATGTAGACTAAAAAACAATATATTTCCATCATAATGAGAAGCGGGCTACTATCAGAAAATAATAGTAAACCAAAAAAAAATGAGAGATGACATGTTTTAGAAAAAAAACGTTATTATTAAATAAAAANACTCTCGCTCAAGCATATGTATGAGTCCGTGCCATTGTTGAATGCCATTTCTAGAGACGTACATAATATTGATTACACGGGAGACATGTCTTGAGAGGAATATTTTTGAGGTTTTTAAATTTTTTTTGATAATCATCACTTATTAAATGAACCTGTATAGAATGAGGTATATACAAAGGATACAGGAAGAATGAACACCGAAAATTATCATCGTAACAAACATAGTTGCCCGAGTCCTGATATGAAGTAATCAGGAGTCATAATGCAAATACATCACTGTTGACTTTCCTGAGCTCCCGATGTAGGAGGTTTCAGTCCTTTTAGTTGACAAACTCTGAGTTTCTCTTTGAAGAACATATTCGATGTACCTGCACTTAAGTAAGGATACCCTGCACTAACATGAAGATTTTGCTTGCATTTATGTGAGTTAGTGATATCAGGATCCCGACCTGTTGGGGTTTCACAGTTAACCTTGGTTATGCACGCAGTAATTATGGGTATCCATCTAAGACCAACCACTTTAAAGATTCTACCCGTTGATAACCACTTAAGGGAAAATTTAGGATGCTTGTAACTAGAAGTTCTTAGTCCCATAGAATTCTACTTATCAGGTTTCGGAGTATGATTCTTAAGTTCCACGAGTTTGTTGTGGTTTCTAGTCTTACGGGATGAAGCCTTAGCCATAACATGTGTACTTGCATTCTTTGCATTAGCCTTACAAGATTGATTCTTAGAATGAGCATTAACTTTTTGATCAATTGGTCTAGATTGTGAAGTGACTGGTTTTGACAAAACTTGTTTCGCATCAACTTGGGTAACACACCTTGATTTAGAAAATTTTGAGCGGTCAGTTCAAAACGCAGTTGGTTGCCTAACAACACTTTGTTTCCTAAGAGGTTGTGAAAGTGGTGTTCCTAAGATAGATGGTTTGGCAAACTTAGTGTTCACATCATTTCTAGCTAATTTCCTCAATTCATTCTTTAAGACCGTAATTGTGAAACCTTTCTCCTGAAGTTGAGCTTTGAAATCATCATTTTTAGCAATCAAAGATGTTGTGTGTTTAGTTGTCTTAGACCTTTCTTCTTTGATATACTCATTCAGGGTTTTACAATGTCTTTTCAAAGTCTCATTTTCATTATGCAACACAGCCACTTTGTGTACCAATTCAGTAATTGTTGTTGAGTCAATATTACTGTCATGTTTAGGCTTAATATTACTACACACATCATTCATCTCAGCAATATGGTGTTTAAGATGGTTGATTGTCAAGTCTTTGGTTTCAAGCTGAGCTTTTAAATCATTTATCATAAAATATTCACGGAGTTCAGGAAGTTTTGGGTTTTTGCATGGTTGGTTAATCTGAATACTTTCTTTATTTTGTTGCATTGCAATTTCAAGTGAAATACAATGTTTTTCGAGTTGAGAAAATCTATTTGAAAGTTCTTTAAATACACTTATATCAACCATTTCATTTGATTTAATAGGCTTAGCTGAAACCGAATGACTTGACTCATCACCATGTTTAGCATCCTGATCACATTCTCCCCCTTTATGATTCATATTGGTTGAATTAGACATGGTATCACTATCAGTCTTTTCCAATGGATATGTGTCATAAGTGGGAAAAACTTTATCAGTATGCATACCATCATCAGAAAGCACTTTGTGCTGATCAGTGACATGTACCTCGAAGAATGGGATTTGGTCTTTATCTTGTCGATGAACAGTATCCAAGACAAGTGTGGAAGGCATCCCAGAAGAGTCATTAGTAATCATCTTCTCGGTAATCGGGTCACTGCATTGCTGATGATATGCCCGTGCCTCAATGACCTCCTTAACATTCCCAGTGAGTTGGAGTAGTGTGACTCTGTAGGTATCAACCTCGATTCTGGTGTATTTGGCAAAACACTTTCTTATCATCTGAAAGTCATAATCATACTCTATTGTGAATTTTGATACTAGTTTTCATGTAATTAATTACTTATTGTTTTAATTCATGTGATATAAATTATGATGGATTTAGGGTTTATAAAATTCTGGAAAAATAATGATGTTAAACATGTTGGGATCATTGGTTAATGATATTATGATGATTGGTAAAGAGATTTGGTCATTAAACACGTTAGTTAATGAGTTTGGGTTTGGACAGAAACATAGTGCTATAAAGATACGAAGATATTTAATAGATGGAGATGAGTTAGATCATGAATTTTGAGTCTAAATTATAGTTAAGAGAAAGAGCTTTCCAAAAAGTCCGACCACGATTGATTTCGAGGGGGGAAGTTAGGCTTTTTGTTTTTCAAAGATAAGGTGTTAAAGCTGTTAAACCGGGACAGAATTTGGGTAAAAGTTTGATATTGATTTGTGACAGAAAAAGTGATATCTAGGTTAGCTCTTCTGAGAAAGTTGAGTTTTAGGTTATCTTAGACTCCCACGAAAAGGATTCGTGATAAAAAGTTGTGGAAGTATTTTATTTTGATGAAAACTATTTGGTGTGCGTTCAGATCCGAATCTGGATAGTTGACAAGTTTGATTTTCTTATGGGTACTTGTGTGTGTTATTAGACCATGGCCTTCTAGGATTAGCTTGTATGCTTATTAGAGACCATGGTGAATTTTTGGTGTGAGTTGTTAAGCTTTAATTGTTATTATTTTATGTGGGTGAATGTACCCCAAAATTCTGCGTTTTCTGAAATTATAAGTGCAAGGGATTTAGTGAGCATTAGTGATTGGTGGTGTTTGGTATGGAGTCTAGGAGACCATGATGGGTCATAGGAACCTTAGACATCCATCATATGTGTATTGCATGCGTTATAGCTTTTAGCTTGACCATGTGTAACGTGAAATTATTTGTGTTGTATAGATTTGTGATTTGTATTTGTTGGAAGCTGCAAAGTTGAGGTGAGTTCATAGTCCCATACTTTTTACTTTGTTTTAAACATGGGATGGGAATGATGCTTGTCTTAAATGGTTTGAGTTACTGTGATTATGTGTGAATTAAAAAGGCTTGGACTTATAATGTTATCGTATGAATGCTATATGATGAATGTGGTGTGATAATGCTGTGTGGTCCAATTGGGGGGAGTATCCAATTGGAGATTAATACTCCTACTCACTATTATGTTGTGTGGTTATAATGGGATCCAATTGGGAGGATGCTTATCCTATTGCTCGCGCATGCGACCTAATTGATGATAAGATTTGGAGCGGGGATCACGTTCCGACCCGAATGTTGTGTGATGGAATGGTTGTGAATGAATGTAGCTTGTATGATAACTAATATTATATCCAGCTATATTTTATAANATAATGCTGTGTGGTCCAATTGGGGGGAGTATCCAATTGGAGATTAATACTCCTACTCACTATTATGTTGTGTGGTTATAATGGGATCCAATTGGGAGGATGCTTATCCTATTGCTCGCGCATGCGACCTAATTGATGATAAGATTTGGAGCGGGGATCACGTTCCGACCCGAATGTTGTGTGATGGAATGGTTGTGAATGAATGTAGCTTGTATGATAACTAATATTATATCCAGCTATATTTTATAATCACAGTGGACTGGTTGCCTTGTGTGATATTGTGTGTCTTAAACCTATGAATCTCACCAACATTATGTTGACTTTTTAAGCATCATTTTCAGGTGAGCATTCTACGGATAAGATAGAAGGAAGCGACTAGAAGGGAATTTAGTTGCATTAGTGAATGAATAATCTATATGTTTGGATATGAATTTGTTTGACTTTGCTGAAGATACTTTTGGTTTATGGTTTGGTTATTTTATTTTGGGGTATTGTTACAACACTTTGTGTTTGTACTTTGCTCTATCTTATGTGCGTGTAGTATTTCTCTATTTAGACACCAGGTGTTGTGATGATATCCATGAAGTTGCACACTCGCGTTTCCGCCTTGGCGAGGTGTGACAGATTGGTATCCGAGCCTTGGTTATAGAGAATTAGGTGGTTTAACCTAGACTATAACCTAGGAGTCCCTCATATAGTTGCATTTAGGACCTATGTGTAAGTATAGTATCTTACATGTCTATTTTCCTAATATATGAGATGTTTATTTGAGTTTTTGGACGTCCGATATTTTTCGATATTTAGTTTTTTATATGTCATTGTTTTTAGTATGGCACCTCCTGCACGTAGCAAGTTTCGTTGGACTACAGTTGTCGCTACGGGTTGCAAGAGAGTTGGTAGGATGAAGCGGATCAATAGAAGGATCCTAGTTCCTGCTAGCTTGCTTCCGTGTGCTATTGAAGATAAGTTAACCTTAGAGAATGTGGATGGAAAGGAGATAGAAAGGTACGAGATGAAGGTGGCCGATAAGGAAGGCTTCACCACTAAGTACCCTGGAAAGTGTCCCCAATTCCTAGAAGATAGGGGAGTGGTTTGGGCTAGACCCCGAGATGTGCATGCGTTTGTAGATGGGGTGGAGGAGGAAGAGAGAAACCTCAGTGATGGCTTTGCTAGTCATCCACTACCACAGATCGAGGGAAACAAGAATGGATGGATAAGTGAAGAGCAAGAGTATGAGGAAGAGTATGAGGTGGACTCGGATCTAGAGTCTATGGCTACTAGTAGATTTAATCAAAACTGATTGATAGGGGCAAGTGATAGGGAAGAGCCTGAGCCATTGTGCGACGTCTTATGTTTTGTGTCATGATTTAAAATTCTTATATTGTCTTTTTCCGTCTGGAGCCATGTTGGAGCACGATTACTCTTGAGTATTGTATCAATCTTATCCGAGTGATTTAGATTATAGGGTGTACATGATTGTTGGAATTGTTCCAAGAGAGATGATTGTTTGCATGAAGTGTTGTCATAGGAGGGAGTACACTTGTGAAAGGGGGCATAGATAATTATGGTGGCCAACATAATTATACATGCGTCACAACACAAGTGGACTTGCAAGTATGATAGCATGGATTGTGATGTTTATTAGGTGCTATGTGGTATATATGTGCGTTATCATTAAGATGTGTGGTTTTGGATGTAAGTATGAGTGTGGAATAGGCTTTATAACTATGGTCACGAATGTAATTGTAAGGGTATCACACACGCGGACTTGTGACCATGATTACATTGGTTGATGTTTGTTGTTATATGCTGTGATATGATGTTGATGGTGGTTGCATGGTTAGAGAAGTATTCTCTTAACCTTTTGGGCAACCGTTATATGTTAGAGTATGTAGGTGGTAAAATTCCACTCTACCTATCATATGATGATACCTTAATTATCGGTTGGTACTAATGTGTGGTAGTTAAGTTGATTCGTTTGCTAAACTCTCCGTTGGTAAACCTAATTCTCTGGATGGCATCCCTATTCGTACCATGATGGTACAAATGTCATATTCTTCCTATTCGATGTCGTGATTGATGTTGGTCATTCGGATTTGTTTCTATTGGATATTGGTATGTTTCTTTGGTTATTCCTTACATTCATTCCGCGAATGAATATTGTAATATTCTTCGAGTACTGTTGGTTTGTGATAAGTTGGTGCGGATATTTAATCCCTCTTTTACACACCAATTGGATTTCGTGTCATGTTTTGCGATCTGATGATATCAATGTTTTTCTATGATCTTTAATTGACTGTTGTACGCATGAGTCTATACGTTCTTCGCTTGGTTTGCAATGTATTTGCGTAAGTGTTCACTGGTATGAGTTCACTTGATGATTATTGTGATTGAAATAGCTTGTGGTAGAGGAATAGAAGTTGATAAGTGTAACACCCCCAAAATATCGCAGCGGAAGATTGTGTCATTGGGGTGCTACTTCATAATACAAAGTACAAGTTATAGAAAACGACCTCTAAATGGGACGTTTTGAAAAGTTACCATTCGATTAATAAATTCCGAGTTACAAACATGAGTTTCATAATACAATACATAAGTGTTTTAAAACCTATCGAATGGTAATGATAAAAGCGTAAGTCTTCAAAACATGCCAAGCGACTCTATGCTCCATGCAACAGCTAACGCCTTTATTGACCTGAGATAAACATGCTAAAGTGTCAACACAATGGTTGGTGAGTTCATAGAGTTTGTTGTAAATAAGTTGTAAAGTCTTTAGAAAATGTTTCCACAGCAAAGGCATTGTGAATCCACTCAGTTGCAAATTCCGCCCATACAAAGCTTGCAACCTGTGTGTTCACAACCCACTGCTAAAATATAGTATGAATAATACATGTGTGTATACGATATATGCAAGTACTTAATGTAAAGAATACTAGCCTACTGAACCTCGTGACAAGTATAAGTAAGTTTCACAATAGCTTGGATTATATTCACCCAAGGCCAAGAATCGCTGACCAAGGATGGGGGTGTCAACCCGATAGTACTATCAATACCTCTCCGTCGGCTCTATCCAGGAGTTAAACAATGGTTAAAGAATAT
Organism: Artemisia annua; assembly: GCA_014162995.1. Classification (NCBI taxonomy): domain Eukaryota; kingdom Viridiplantae; phylum Streptophyta; class Magnoliopsida; order Asterales; family Asteraceae; genus Artemisia; species Artemisia annua. Next base: position 107,570 of record LBNU01018016.1, on the reverse strand, counting down.
AGCGTATAGAATAGTTTTCACACATTAAGGCACATATCGTAATAAAACTACACATCATGTTTAAGAGTATAAAAGTATAGCGTAGCATATGAGTAAAATTGTCTTGAGTAAAAGAGAAAGCAAGTAGTTTAAGCATGTATCTCCCCCAAAAAGTTAAAAACAAGTATGAAAAGAGTAAGAGAGGGGCTATGACTCACCTTGAACTAATGATATCAAAACATATAACGAAATCAATGGATAAGCCGGGAAGTCTCTATGCGTAACCTAGAATATGATGTTGTGTCTTAGGTTCTAAAACAGCGAAGTGAATATATAAACATGCCTTATATAGTTACTACATTAATTATGCTTGGATGTTTAACTTTTGTAAGTATAAGTGGTCAAGTATTAATATTCGTCACGTTATGGGTTTCTAGTTATTTTAGTATTCCCGACTTAATTTATACGTCATTTGTAAACCCTAAATGATCACGACTTGGTTTTTACGTTCTCGGAAAGGTAATTGAATGTTCTAAACAGATTAGTGGGTCCCACTACCCCAGAAATTATTTAACTAGTGTCAAATTACTAATTTACCCTTGTATATACATGCTGTTGGTTACAGCAACTTACTGTCTCGCGGAAATGGTCATAAGTTGATCTATACCACTCCGTTTTATGCCCGGTTTTCGCCCACGTTTAAGTTAGGATGTTAGCTAAAACTTTTATGTTTTGACCAACAGTTAGTTATTTGCAATTTCTATGAGTTTTGGCCGTTTAAAATCTGTTACTCAGTTTTTGATATGTTTTACCGTTTTGGCTCTAGTTTATTCATACGGATGAGTTACGGGGTGAGCCAAGCGGCAAAATGACCACAAGACATAGATCTAACTCCCTATGTTTTCAACTAAGTTTCTCAGTCCACGGATTTTTCCCAGTAATTCCATTTACAGCCCCTGTCCAGTTTCTGTTTTGCAATATAAGTCCTTTCGACGGTTTCTAGTGTTTTAGTCCAATTATCCAAGCATAATCAAGTATAATAAGCATATAGAACATATTACATATATGAAATACTAATATTAACAGGAATCAAAAGTAGATATAGGAGTTTGCTTACAATCCTTGTGATGAAATTACTAGAACCATGAACTAGGACCACTAAATCCTATAGCTTCAACAAAATCCTTAGCTTCCAATATTTAACCACTCTTGCTAATATTTGTTTGTCTTGATCTATTCCTTGTAAGAATCTTATTTACTCAGCCCCTAATCACCTTGTGTAGCTAGTAAATCAACCATGGAATCACCAAATAAACACTAGTTTCATGTAGAGGTTAACTAGGCCTTTAACTTTGTAGTGTAACTTGTAGTTTGAAGATCAAAGGATCATGGTGCTAGGGATTATAGGGTGTTTCGGTTTTGATGTTCAAAATAAGTGAGGATGAGTTGTTTCTTGGTCAATGAATGAGTTTATATAGGCTAGAATGAGGAGGTGCAAGTTTAGGATATTTTAGGAAGCTTAACTTGTAAGACTTAACACTTGTATCATTTCTAAAGGATCAAGACTTATTACTTAGGCACATGGCATGGTGAATCACCCCTATACACGTTCATAAGATGGTTAGGGTGACTAGGTACTTAGTTTTGGTATTATCTTGTATTACGGAGTGAGTTTTGGTCCCGGTAATCGCTAACGGTAAGTCGTTAAGTCATGAAACTTAAAATAGGGTATCCTAAAAATATGAAACTTATAAATATGTTAAAAATTATCAATATACTCTATATTAGCCTATTAAATGAGTGATAACTTTTATCGGGGTGCTTAAAGTCGTAAAAACCTAAAACCGGATTTGTTAAATATCTAGTTAAGATATTTAAGAAGAGAATTTCAACTTGACTTCTCTTAATGAGATATTTTGTAAGATATTATCTAAATTATATTTATTTGATGACTAGGTATATGATTAGGCAAGGTCATTTAAAATGTATTAGTTAAAAGATGGTGCGGGTATCGGGAGTGAATAGTAAAAATGAATAGTAAAATCCCGAGGATGAATAGTAACTTTTCCGGGAATAAATAGTAACCGGAAAATGCGAATTGTTACAATAAGGTTATTCGGGAGTGTGTTATCGGGTTAGAGGGTGTTTCGTTTAAGATCGACTTAATACCCCTAGGACATGGTAGTTTTGATGTGGTGATAGGAATGGATTGGTTGGCTAGGCATAAGGCTGAGGTAGTATGCCATGAAAGGTGGTTCGAATCGCATTAGAGGATGGCGGTGTGCTACGGGTACAAGGAGAAAGTGCGGAGAAGAAATCGAAATCCCTTATGAGTGCGAAGTCTAAAGAACTCAAAGTGGGGGATATTCCAATAGTGTGTGAGTTTTCGGGCGTTTTTTCCGGAGGATTTGTCGGGGTACCGCCGTTACGACAGGTGAAGTTTCGTATCGAATTGATTCCTAGAGCGACGCCTGTGGCGAAATCTCCCTATCGTTTGGCACCTATGGAGATGCAGGAGTTGGCTACACAGTTGAAAGAGCTTCAAGATAAGGGGTTCATTCGATCTAGTCATTCTCTGTGGGGAGCACCTGTGTTGTTTGTCAAGAAGAAGGATGGTTCATTTCGAATGTGTATTGATTATCGAGAGTTGAACAAGCTAACGGTGAAGAATCGGTATCCTCTTCCTAGAATTGATGACCTGTTTGACCAGTTGCAAGGTTCTCGATTCTTTTCCAAGATAAATTTGCATTCTGGTTATCATCAGTTGAGATTATATGAAGAGTATATTCTGAAGACAGCTTTTAGGACTCGTTATGGGCACTTCGAGTTCACGGTTATGCCATTCGGGTTAACAAATGCACCTACGGTATTCATGGATTTGATGAATCGCGTATGTAGACCCTATTTGGATAAGTTCGTGATCGTGTTCATTCACGATATTTTAATTTACTCTAAGACAAAGGAGGAGCATGGAGAGCATCTGAGGTTGGTACTCGGGTTGCTAGAGAAGGAGAAGCTATACGCCAAGTTTTCGAAATGTGAGTTTTGGTTACAGGAGGTACATTTTCTTGGTCATGTAGTGAATAGTGAGGGTATACATGTGGATCCTAGTAAGATTGAAGCGGTCAAGGATTGGAAGGCTCCTATGACGCCTTCTGAGATACGCTCTTTCTTAGGATTGACAGGATACTACAGGAGATTTATAGCAAACTCTTCAAAGATTGCCAAGCCCCTCACTACGTTGACGCAGAAGAATAAGAAGTATGTTTGGGAGATGAGCAAGAGATGGCTTTTCAGACATTAAAGGATAGTTTGTGTAATGCACCTATCCTGGCGTTACCTGACGGGCCAGATGATTTTGTCGTATATTGTGATGCGTTGAATCAAGGTTTTGGGTGTATGTTAATGCAAAGAGGGAAAGTGATAGCCTATGCGTCTCGACAACTCAAGATTCATGAGAAGAATTATACGACTCATGATCTAGAGCTTGGTGCGACTGTATTCGCTCTCAAGAATTGGAGACATTATTTGTATGGCACAAAGAGTATTGTTTACAATGATCGTAAGAGTCTATAAAGAACTCAAAGTGGGGGATATTCCAATAGTGTGTGAGTTTTCGGGCGTTTTTTCCGGAGGATTTGTCGGGGTACCGCCGTTACGACAGGTGGAGTTTCATATCGAATTGATTCCTAGAGCGACGCCTGTGGCGAAATCTCCCTATCGTTTGGCACCTATGGAGATGCAGGAGTTGGCTGCACAGTTGAAAGAGCTTCAAGATAAGGGGTTCATTCGATCTAGTCATTCTCCGTGGGGAGCACCTGTGTTGTTTGTCAAGAAGAAGGATGGTTCATTTCAAATGTGTATTGATTATCGAGAGTTGAACAAGCTAACGGTGAAGAATCGGTATCCTCTTCCTAGAATTGATGACCTGTTTGACCAGTTGCAAGGTTCTCGATTCTTTTCCAAGATATTTTTGCATTCTGGTTATCATCAGTTGAGAGTATATGAAGAGTATATTCTGAAGACAGCTTTTAGGACTCGTTATGGGCACTTCGAGTTCACGGTTATGCCATTCGGGTTAACAAATGCACCTGCTGTATTCATGGATTTGATGAATCGCGTATGTAGACCCTATTTGGATAAGTTCATGATCGTGTTCATTCACGATATTTTAATTTACTCTAAGACAAAGGAGGAGCATGGAGAGCATCTTGGTACTCGGGTTGCTGGAGAAGGAGAAACTATACGCCAAGTTTTTGAAATGTGAGTTTTGGTTACAGGAGGTACATTTTCTTGGTCATGTAGTGAATAGTGAGGGTATACATGTGGATCCTAGTAAGATTGAAGCGGTCAAGGATTGGAAGGCTCCTATGACGCCTTCTGAGATACGCTCTTTCTTAGGATTGACAGGATACTACAGGAGATTTATAGCAAACTTTTCAAAGATTGCCAAGCCCCTCACTACATTGACGCAGAAGAATAAGAAGTATGTTTGGGGAGATGAGCAAGAGATGGCTTTTCAGACATTAAAGGATAGTTTGTGTAATGCACCTATCCTGGCGTTACCTGACGGGCCAGATGATTTTGTCGTATATTGTGATGCGTCGAATCAAGGTTTTGGGTGTGTGTTAATGCAAAGAGGGAAAGTGATAGCCTATGCGTCTCGACAACTCAAGATTCATGAGAAGAATTATACGACTTATGATCTAGAGCTTGGTGCGGCTGTATTCGCTCTCAAGAATTGGAGACATTATTTGTATGGCACAAAGAGTATTGTTTACAATGATCGTAAGAGTCTTCAGCATATTTTTACTCAGAAGGAGCTGAATATGCGCCAAAGAAGATGGATTAAATTATTTAGTGGTTATGATTGCGAGATTCGTTATCATATTGGAAAAAGTGAATGTGGTGGCTGATGCGTAAGTAGGAAGGAAAGGATTAAGCCTAAACGTGTGCGAGGTATGAGCATGACGTTGCAGTCAGGAATTAAAGTAAGATATTGGCAGAGCAAGAGGAAGCTCTCAAGGATGAGAACGCTATGGCTGAGATGCTGCATGGGTTAGATCAACAAATGGAGAGAAAGGAGGCTGGTGGACTATATTTCCTAGATCTAATATGGGTTCCACTAGTAAAACATGTAAGAAGAATGATTACGTGGTTTAGACCAGCTAATGGAAAGGAATGAATACGGAGGATTATACTTGGTGGACCAGTTATTGGTTACATTGGAAGGAAGCATGAGGACATCAATCATGTAAGGTATTTGATACATCCTATAATGGATAAGACGTATTATTACCTTAGCAAAAAAAATGTATTGAGGAGCAAGTATGAAGAGGAATACAAATACCTTAGCAAGTATTTGTTAAGCTTGAAGGTGAAGGTTGATATCAACAACTGTTAGGATGATGCAATAGCCAGAAATATCTGAAGATTTTGATATAGAAAAGTTAGCAAGACGTTACATTTGATGGGTGGGTAGAGAGACGTGGAGTGTCGCATCAATCAGCTTATATCAAGATGAAATACTTATTTCGCGATTATGGTAAATGTTTTATAGAGCTTTGAGAACGCGTATGTAGATGAGTACGACTTATCATTCTTAAATGAATGGACTAAGTGAGCGTACAACCAAGCGTTGGAGGGTATGCTGAAAGCATGGGTGTGTTGATTTTGGAGGAAGTTGGGGTATGCATTTACCCTTAGCTGAGTTCTCCTATAACAATAATTATCATTCTAGTAATAAGAATGTGTCGTTTGAAAGGTTGTATGGAAGGAAGTGTAGATCACCTGTTCTGTGGGTAGAGGTTGGAACAAGTCAGATAATTGGTCCTGAACTGGAACAAGAGACTACGGATAAGGTTTGCAGAATAAAGAAAGACATAAGGCAGCGAGAGATCGTCAAAAGAGTTATGCGGATAATCGCCGTAAGCCTTTAAAGTTTAATGTTGGTGATTTTGTGATGTTGAAAGTGTCTCTTTGGAAAGGGGTTGTGCGTTTTGGTAAGAAAGGCAAGTTAGCACCGGGATATGTACGACCAGTTGAGATTACGGAAAGGATTGGACTTGTGGCATATCGGTTGAAATTGTTTGAGGAGTTTAGTAGTGTGCATGATACTGTCATGTATCTAATCTGAAGAAGTGTATGGCGGATGCTAGTTTGCATGTGCCATTAGATGAGATTAAGGTTAACAGGACCCTTCGTTTTGTCGAGGAACCTGTAGAGATTATGGATTGAGATGTTAAGAGTGGAAGTGTGGTAAGATAGCGTTAGTAATAGTACGGTGGGATTCGAAGCGTGGTCCTGAGTTTACTTGGGAACACGAGGATCAGATGGGATCTAAGTACTCAAATTTGTTTTTGCTGATGTGGTTGCTGAGTGATCGTTTGTAGTTGGAGTTAGATCGAGGAAGTTAGATGCGGGGGGTATCGTACCTACTTGTGAGAAGTCGTTTGGGTCATTGGTGTTATTGATCGGGGTAGTGTATCTATTTTTTTGTGTATCGTTGGAGTATCAGGATGTTTTCGATTGTGTGAATTCGGGTATCTAGTTGGTTCATATTTTGTGGTTCTTTCTCTGTGATTTTTATATCGTGGTAGAATCCAACATCGTCATAAGAATGGTTAACGATTTTTGGTTTTATGGTGTGGTATTATTCCGCTTAAATATCCATAAATTATCTTGAGGTTATTGATGAGACGAGTTGTTAAATCTCGGGACGCGATTTCCCTAAGTGGGGGATGATGTGACAACCGTGATTTTAACAGGTTGGTTTGACTAATAGTCTCAAATCATTTGACTTTGTTTGGTGTGAATTAAGTGTTTATGTGGGGTATATGTGTGAGATATATATACTAAATCCCTTTGCGCGTAAGGTTGTTGTTATGTTTTGAGGAGTATTGATTTTGGGTAAGTTCATTTTGATCGCCTTTATGGTGTAGAAGTGACTTGTGTAGTTTTGGTGTTTTGTAGCTTTGCGTAACAAGTTTCCATGTATTTGAGCGTTAGTGAGTTACGAGGAGATTGTTTTCATGGGATATATTTATAGAGTGTGTGAAATTCTATTTTTGGAAACTTTATTTTGAAAATGGTTATTTTCCGAGTTGTCTTAAAAACTAAGGTTTATCACGAAAGACGTTAGGTTTCGTTATTGGAGTGCATAAAATATGAAAAGTGTAGGTTTTGAGTGTAATAATTTAATTTAATAAAAAAATAATAATATAGGGACGGGGTTGGGCGGCTGAATAGGTGAACAAGGGGAAAAAGAAACCCAATTGTAGCCCAATTACAACTCTAACTTAATGAGTTATCCACTAAATAATTATAAATACAAAACCAAAGTTCCCAAACCCTTTTTCCTGTAAAATTCGGTCGACCAAAGAGCAAGGAAGAAGAAAAATTTAGGGTTTTGCTTTTGAAGCTAAATATCAAGTTCAAGCTATACTTTTGATACTAGTTTTCATGTAATTAATTAGTTATTGTTTTAATTCATGTGATATAAATTATGATGGATTTAGGGTTTATAAAATTATGGAAAAATAATGATGTTAAACATGTTGGGATCATTGGTTAATGATATTATGATGATTTGTAAAGAGATTTGGTCATTAAACACGTTAGTTAATGAGTTAGGGTTTGGACAGAAACATAGTGCTGTAAAGATACGAAGATATTTAATAGATGGAAATGAGTTAGATCACGCATTTTGAGTCTAAATTATAGCCCAGAGAAAGAGCTTTCCAAAAAGTCCGACCACGATTGATTTCGAGGTCGGGAAGTTAGTCTTTTGATTTTTCAAAGATAAGGTATTAAAGCTGTTAAACCGGGACAGAATTTGGGTAAAGGTTTGATAGTGATTTGTGGTTGAAAAAGTGATATCTAGGTTAGCTCTTCTGGTAAATTTGAGTTTTAGGTTATCTTAGACTCCCACAAAAAGGATTCGTGATAAAAAGTTGTGGAAGTATTTTATTTTGATGAAAACTTTTTGGTGTGCGTTCACACCCGAATCTGGATAGTTGACAAGTTTGATTTTCTTATGGGTACTTGTGTGAGTTATTAGACCATGGCCTTCTGGGATTAGCTTTTATGCTTATGAGAGACCATGGTGAATTTTTGGTGTGAGTTGTTAAGCTTTAATTGTTATTATTTTATGTGGGTGAATGTACCCCAAAATTCTGCGTTTTCTGAAATTATAAGTGCAAGGGATTTAGTGAGCATTAGTGATTGGTGGTGTTTGGTATGGAGTCTAGGAGACTATGGTGGGTCATAGGAACCTTAGACATCCATCATATGAGTATTGCATGGGTTATAGCTTTTAGCTTGACCATGTGTAACGTGAAATTATTTGTGTTGTATAGATTTGTGATTTGTATTTGTTGGAAGCTGCAAAGTTGAGGTGAGTTCATAGTCCCATACTTTTTACTTTGTTTTAAACTTGGGATGGGAATGATGCTTGTCTTAAATGGTTTGAGTTACTGTGATTATGTGTGAATTAAAAAGGCTTGGACTTATAATGTTATCATATGAATGCTATGTGATGAATGTTGTGTGATAATGCTGTGTGGTCCAATTGGGGGGAGGGGAGTATCCAATTGGACAGTTATACTCCTACTCACTATTATGTTGTGTGGTTATAATGGGATCCAATTGGGAGGATGCTTATCCTGTTGCTCGCGCATGCGACCTAATTGATGATAAGATTTGGAGCGGGGGTCACATTCTGGCCCGAATGTTGTGTGATGGAATGGTTGTGAATGCATGTAGCTTGTATGATAACTAATATTATTTGTTCAGCTATATTTTATAATCACAGTGGACTGGTTGCCTTGTGTGATATTGTGTGTCTTAAACCTATGAATCTCACCGACATTATGTTGACATTTAAAGCATCAATTTCAGGTTAGCATTCTAAGGATAAGATAGAAGGAAGCGACTAGAAGATAATTTAGTTGCATTTGTGAATGAATAATCTATATGTTTGGATATGAATTTGTTTGACTTTGCTGAAGATACTTTTGGATTATGGTTTGGTTATTTTATTTTGGGGTATTATTACAACACTTTGTGTTTGTACTTTGCTCTATCTTATGTAAATGTAGTATTTCTCTTTTTAGACACCAGGTGTTGTGATGATATCCATGAAGTTACACACTCGCGTTTCCGCCTTGGCGAGGTGTGACACTAACACCCAAGGGTGTTAGCCCATAATGTAAGTAGCAAATACAAACGAAATTACAAATGATTTCCAAATGAAATAATAATGTAATTAACGTTAACCGATTGAATACACTTCGTATGATGATACGGGACCTTCTCCTCTTGATCTTCTCACTTTTGGGACTGAAATCTTGGTGGAACAATGCTTGGAATATGGCTGTGGTGGTGAAACTTGTGTATAAAACCCGTAATAGGGCATGGTATTTATATTGTTTTTTCTAATGCACCAATACGGCATATTGGGCACCAATACGGCGTATTCCAGATATCTTAAGTCGGGAATAAGAAAGAATATTCCCAGCATATACGAGCGTATCTTTAAATATGACGTATTATTAAATATCTATATTCCGTATTCTTTTTTAATCTTGATATCTTGGACTGGGGATAAGATCTTCAATACGGTGTATGACTAGATTTTCATACGTTGTATTCCTTTAACGGTTGACTTAGGATTGACAGCAGAGCTTCAAATACGATGTATGGCCAAAGTTTAATACGCCGTATGGCTTCAATTTCATCAATACTTAGTGAATTCTTCCATGTGTTGATACAACGTATCTCCATAAGTGGATACGACGTGTGCACTTTGCAGGTTGCATACAAATTATTTATTTATGCTCCAAATCCCATTGTTTTCCGTGTCTTTTCCAAATTGCTCCATAAATACTGAAAATGACAAAAGTAAACAATTAAGTATCAATTCAGATATAAACACATAATAAATGAGCAATATTCGTGAGATAAATGATATGTAATTATAGTACTTATTTGATGTTATCGGTATACATGAGGATCGGGTCCATGAAGCATATTGGGTAAGTACATGGAAGGAGACGTACAAGTATACACTGGTACAAAAAGTTGGAACGGTGACGCCCAAAATGTGTGACGATAGGCATATAGTCACACACGTTTTTTCGTCGTGTGTGACCAAAGGTCCCGCCACCGTAGGTGGCATATGGTCACATTGTTGAGTTCGTGGCCTTTTCCATCAAAAAAGAGTGACCAAAACCCCGAATATGTGTGACAAATTAAGCACAAGTTTTGTTGGATTAGTCATTATCCGTGACCGTAAATACCTTATAGTCACACGAATTTTTTTTGAGAGTAACTATTGTTCGTCCTTTGGCCACATAAATATATAAAATATGTGACATTTGAGATGATCTTTCTAGTAAATGTGTATTTTGTGTGACTATTTCCCGTCCATTGGCCATAATATACAATAAGTGTGACATTGGTTGATGATTTAGTCACGCAATGGGTGTTGCTTTTTTGGAAGTTAGTCCACAATACAATTTAAACACAAGTGGCCCAAAAGTGCTTAATAAGTGTGACCATCAATGCTCTTTAAGTGAACAAATGTGTATTTGTGTGACTATTCCCGTCCCTTTGGTGGCCACATGTGTAAACCACAAATATATCATACAAACATGCGAAAGGCTACATCGGGGTGATTACATCTTAGAATCATAGTCATAGTTATAGAAAAAGACTCCGAAAGAGACGTTTGGGAGAAAAATTTGTATCATTCATCAAATTTGAAATATAGAGCCACAACGGTTCCAAATGTTTAGTAGTACATAATGAAATGGTTTAAATTTAAAGGAAATGTAATGAGCAACATTGGTTGGGTGGATAATGATAAGAATGCCTAGCCCACTCCGTGCCAATTAGCTTCTTAGTTACCTGAGATAAACATGCTAAAAGGGTCAACACCAAAGTTGACGAATCCATAGTGTTTCAGTTTATTAATCAGTTTGGAACACAAGTCAGATAGTAGGAAAACAATAGCATCATAGTGTAGTATATTGCTCCTAAGCCTCATGGCACGCAAACGTTAACATCGGGGATATCATAAATGATATAATACCCACATTCATGTAATATGTAAGGTGATGGTGCCTCGTCGTAGGAGTTTGCCAGTTCCTAATTTATATTCCGAACAAAGTGCATTCGGCTTACCATTTCAGGCTAACTCTCAAATGGGGCGTTCAACTGCCAATAGATCTATTCACTATGTCGCGTTCACTCGCAAGTGATTAATGGTTTCATGATATGAGGGAACTTTTGGACAGGTGGTAACCTTAGGCAATCCAATCAGTGATAGCATACGCAAAATTATTGTGTTAAGTTTGGTAGCATGTATCTCCCCACGAATTTAAAAACATAGTAAAAGTGGGGACTATGAACTCACCTCAAGTAGTAGTAGTCTCAAATGCAATAGCAGTCAAATAGTAGGTTGATAGCTCCACACGTGACCGTAGATTAGTATGGCATACATTTAGTTCACAATTCTAGTTTAAGACTCGGTGACATGTAAAATAAGTTTAAAAGTTTCTCAAAATGTTATGGTATATGTTGCTTGTGTGGAAGCATTTATATTTGAAATAGTTGGTGATGTTGGCTTCGGAAGTGCGATAGTAATATGTGTCATCAAAATGTTATAGATGAATGTGTTCTTGGTCAACAATCGAAGGAGACGAAGTGCGGAAAGTATGGATGAATTAAACGTCGGAAAAAAAATGAGAATGGTGGTTGTTAAAGTGTGTAGGAAATATCTCTAAATGTTTAATGAGTAAACCCTTAGTTTATATAAAAATAAAATGTGGTAAGTAAATGGTCTTAAGTAAAAGTTTTATTTAAAGTGTTGTATTGAAAATAATAAAGTGCAAGTATTTATATATCATACTACCAACTTAAAAAAGTTTCATGGTCAAAAATTTCTATAATTGGTATAAATAAAGCGTCGTTATGTTTTATATAGTTTGGTTATAACGTCAAAGTTTATTTAACTTTTTCTTTTTGAAACTTTTAGCTTATAGTTATATCAGTCTCAATCTTAAAGATTTATGTCTTAAAGTTATCGTTTAAACAGCTCGTTACCTGTACTGATTTATTAAGTCCGAAAAAGTATATACATTTATTTTATGTTTGTTAATCGTGTTTTTAAGTATGTTTAGAAATTTATAACTTCTTGAATTATACTAAGTATTTATTCTTTGTAGTTTGCGAACAATGGGTCTCCTTTGTGACGGGCGAGACGAGGCGAAAAAGAGTCGAGGCATGACTCGAGTCGACTTGAAAAATTAGCGTGTTTCAGTTCGGCCGTTTTA